>BPLR01008689.1:0-95761 GCA_021605095.1 Caerostris extrusa | reverse complement strand
TGTTTGAGTATCTCATTCTGGCTGGATCATTTATCTTCAAATGTTTAAAAATGATAATAAAATGCTCATTAAGGGATAAATAACGGTGACAAACTATTATAGCTGTTACGATAACCTTCAAATGAATAGAAATGAAATGAACTCGGAAGTGGATATAAATGGATAAGTTATCTCTGCCATACCACCAATACAACGTTGATGCACTGATGGTCGAGGCGTTTCGATAAAGCCTACTAATTCTCAACAGTGTGCCATTTCTGCTTTTGTTTGTCATCTACGGTCATTTTGTACAACTTTAGGCTAATTAGACCGGGACCTACAGTTTAGTGGGGATTTCGAACCGCTAACAAACATACATGCCATCGTCAGGATTCGGATCCACAAAGCCTATGACATCAAACGCGCCAGGCGCCAGCCAATTGGCCATCAGGCCGCTCAACTTACAGGCGCTACAGACAATTTTAAAAATATGTTTCTGGTCACTTGTTTATTGATGTTAAACGACAAAATCTGTACTGTACATTGGAGTTACATATTCTTTAATATGTCATCTTCCATACCAGAAGTTATAATTTAATTTGTAACCTCATTTCTTAATGAGGTCTGAATTAAGCAAAATAAATTAGATTTTTCATTTATTAAATAGTGTAAATATTAAAATTTTGATGCTGTGTATTCTTTAAAAGGTTTCAAACTGTTAATAATTATACTTTTTATGTTATCATAAAGCCCCTACTCGTGGCTCAGTGGCAGGCGTGCGGCGTTGGTGAGCATTAGGGCTTAGGTTCAATCCACTAAGGCTTTAGTGTAGACACTGTTTAAAGAGGCAATACTGTTTGTGATGTTCAGCAACACAAATGGCATTCCGTCATTCTCATTCTTAGAGCACCGTTCACTAGCATTCCGCCTTTAGTCAGACTACCTCACGGATGCTCCATCAACAGAAGCTGCCCCCTTTCCTTCCATCCATGAGTATATTACTTATGCGATATTCTCCCTGTATTGCATGACACTGAGGATAAGAGATTTTATATCACTGAGGATAAGAGATAAGGCACAAATTTTGCGCATAGCTGAAAAACGAAGGGATATGAGATTTCATGAAACTACATATTTTTTTAACCGTTCCCTTTTAATTTTTTTCTTATACGATAGAGTATAAGAAAAATTAAATGTACGATAGAGTAGTATAAGAAAAATTATAAAGATTTATTTTATCAGGGAAAATTACCTGTTACATTTTTAATCTGTTTAAAGATAGTACAAATATTCGAAAATAAGTAAATGAAAACAGCGTGTCAATAATACAGGAGAAGAATCAACAAAATCAAGTATCAAATGACGGATTGTTAAAATTTTTTTAAAACTCAAAAATGATGAATTTACCTAAAGGGTAAGTATGGTACTTTTAAATTTACTTACTTACTTAAATTTAGGTAAGTTATTATAATTTACTTATTTATTTAAATTTAGTTAATTTACTAAAATTTACTTATTTTAATACTAACATTTAATTAATTTACTAAAGGAAATTTTAGAAATTTAGCGCAAAAAAGTCATAATTATTCAAACTACATAACATAAATAGAAAAATATACAAGATAATAAACAATAATATTTATTAAGCAAACATTAACAGATAATTACTAATTAATAAAAAAATCGAATTTCGAAAACTTTTTGTTTATGTTAAAAATTTTATGTTTGTATACGTAAATAATTTTATATAGAACAAACTATTAACCACCAATAAAGAATTTTACGGTTTAACTATTTTGCTAATTAACTAATTTACTGAGAAATATATTATTTTGAGTAACAATTAAACACAAAAAGTAATTTAGATATATAAAAACAATTTCTAATTAATAATAATTTTGAATTCTCTAATTTATTTTAATAAAAAGATTCCATCACAATTTTTTTGTAAATAACAGATGTTTGCGATAATTGTTTTGATTAGCAGAAAGTTAAAAAATTAACATACTGAAGCAAGTACTTATCTACATATTATCTACATCTACATGTAACATCTACTTATCTACATATTATCTATATCTACATGTAACTTATCCACTTATCTACTTATAGACATTTATCTTATCTGCTTTTCTACTTATTTACTTATCTGCATGTAACTTATCCATTTATCTATATATTATCTACATCTACACGTAACTTATCATCGACATGTAATTTATCTATTTATCTACTTATTTACTTATCTATTTATCTACATATTTACTTATCTATTTATCTACATGTAACTTATCTACATTTTAAAGCAAAAGAAAATTTCAATTATTTATTTATTATCTTATTAATTCTATGATTTAATTAGTAAGGTATACACATCTTTATGCTGCAATTAATTTTTTCAATAAATACCAAATGCCCTATGTACCAAAATCTCCCTAAGGTTAAATACGCTATTCAAATTGCATTTTAATGCATTCTTAGTTTCATTGTGCGATCCGTCTTCTTCAATGTTAAACTGGTGTAAACAATTAAAAAGGGTGTTCCTTCCCATTGAATTTAATTCATTCAACAACCCATTAATTGCAGTGTCATTCCGAGGGAAGAACTTCCCGTCGCGACACAGACCCTTACTCAGACAAACTTGTCCAAAGATTAATCCACAGAGTACCCACGGACACACAAACTGCAGGGAAGATAAACCGTTCAGACATTTCTGGGGGTTTATTAAATTCTTCGGGATGAAAAATATAAAAAAAAAAAAAAAATAAAAAGAATTGTGTTCGCAGAGTTGGCAACAGATCTCGTTTGGGGTCTTCAAAGATTCGACTGGCATTCATCCAGCAATGCAAGGGTGCGGTTCCTCTGCTACAAGAATAATGTCCGCAGGTATCTTCCAGAAGAAGATCAAGGCAAAAAAACACTGGCTTTTCGAAAGATAAAATAAAGAAGTTTTTCAAGTTAGTTTTCGTGATCACGTAATAAAGTGTCAAAAGGGCTTGTTTTATTTCGATGGGCGTAATCGAAGAACATGTAAGTATTGTTCGGGTCATTAATTTTAATAATATGAGCGTTGCCCACTTATATATAGTTCCAGCACTTATGCGCTATGAATATGAATGTTGCATTCCTATGAATTTGAATGTCATTTTAGGATGAATGCAATAGTTTAAAGTAGATTGCACTTTTGAAGACAATTGCGGAAATAGACATATATGTCATACATTTATGACATCTGGGGTTAAAAGGTGGATGAATTAAGCGTGATAGCAGTAATAAATTTAAAGGTTAAAACATATATTCAGATTTTGTTAGGTTTTATTAATAATTGTATTTTTTTTTGTTTTATATTCCGTAAGTATATTAGGCATTCTTGAAAAACAAATATTTTATACTCAGAGAAAAGTATTAGAATATAATAATTATTATAAAATGTCTGAAAAGTGTACTAAAAAAACAAACATTTCTTCGTTTGTTTAAACTCTTTTATTTGCTGTGATGTGCTACTTTTTTATTTCTTTTATAAACATGGTTTGCCCCATTACCAGACACTTTGAAGTTTTCCAGTTACCACTAAACCAGTAAATGCATATCAGAATTGCATAATCTATAATTATGAAGTGCTTGTTGAGTTGTGCTGATAACAAAGAAAGAGTCGCAGATAATGACATCTTGATGGACTTTCAGGGAAATTACTACACATTTATATTGGAAAAAAAAAAAAATTAAGTCAATTCCTACTTTTCTTTCACTATATTGCAGAAAGTCCTTTATAAATAATTTTCATTCATTTATTTAAGTTTATCTGGCGCCATCTATTGGTAGATATATGCAGCTTAAATCTAAAAAAAAAAAACTAAAATTAATGAAATAAAATTAATTACTAAATTAATATTTGAAAAAACTGTATTAGCATCAGAGTGTCATCCACTACAAGTTCAAAAAATGTATTTGAACTTGAGTGGATGAATAAAAAGTATTTTATTAATAATTGAAAATTTGAACAAGATATATATAGGGAGAGTGTGAGCTAATAGAAGGAATTGAAAAACTCATACAACTGCAACAAGACAAACTCATTGTTGATTTCAGACCACCTGTCACAGCCGTAAGAGAAGCTAATCGTTTTTGTAAGCAGTGACCACAGATACCATGCGAACTGGACTGGAAATGAATCTTTGTTTTCGTGCTTACTATTGAACATGCACTAACTCCAGCTGTGGCTTAATAGCATATTTTCATGAAAACATGTTTTTCATATTTTTAGCTAAATAATAAATAGTACTCGCTTTTAAATAGCAGCACCCAATTATGATAGATATAGAGTTATAAATGGAAATATAATTCTTAAGATATTTATTTTGTCATTGACTATAATAGAATTAAATTTGTATATAACCTGAATTATTTATAAAAACTAAAAAGGGAACTAAAATCTTAATCAAATAATGGTGAAGTGTCATTTTCCTCGAGTAAAAGAGTTATCAAAAAAATCTACGGGGAAAAAATTATTACATCAAATTGTTAGAAGAAACGAAGAAAAAGTAGTGGAGGGACTCGATTTGTAAAATCCCCCCACTTAGCTAGATCCATCGCAGTAGCGTCTGGACAGGAGACTGCGCATGATTGTCTTGCTAAACATCTACACAGCATTGGTATATATAGTCTTTTGTGCAACTAAAACTCTGAGATGGACAAAGATAATTTGTTATGTTGTTCTTTGTTAAATGAAGAAAACTTACACAGCAGATATTGGCGTGCTAGGGAGTTGGCGAAATTGACATTCAGCGACTAATTTTCTTTTATTTTTATGTAAATTAATAACAGTCAAGTTGTTAAATTTAAGTCAACAGCTTTGATTTAATTATTGTCACTGTTATGAGTTATTGTTTTGTTTTGTTTTGCTGTTTTGTATTCCCTCGTTATGTTCCAGTCTATGCATTTGTGATGTTTGAGAGCTAATAATGTAAAATTGAGTGCTTTCGCAATAACAAAAACTTATAAGAACTGAAATCTTGATAATTGAGGTGTATTGTCATTTTATAATAAAATATGTAGCTTTATTTGTGTTTTATAAGGTTAGCATATTTGTTTGAAATTGATAATTATTTTAATAATATTTTATCGATAAAATTGTCACTTTCTTGAAAAATATCGCTAATGATTTCCCAAATTACTTGTAAAAGCGGTTTAAAAATTAAAGCTATCATATAAATTATGCATTGAAAAGACATAGGTTTTATTGCACTTCTTTTAAATCCACCATTAAGTATGTTTAAAAAATAAATTGGGAAAAAACCCTCGTTTTTATCTGATGTCCTATCCCCACGCTACAGAGCTTAATTACACATAGAAAACACTTCATGTGCACGAGACTTCACCCAGACACTTCCTCACTGATTTGCTATTTTCCATATTAATAGCCTTTCTTTTAACATCAAAAGATATAGCAACCGACATGGAATAAAAAGGTTGTTGCTTTGAAATCTTTTTGGTAAGTCGTTAAAAGAAACATCTTCGTCAAAATGCTAATTTTGAGTCATTTTTGTCCAACTTGTTTTTGCATTGTCATTAAAGAAAATAGGTGTGAACAGAGAAACGCAAATAAAAATACGTTCTTCAAGTTTTTGGAAACACGTAAAAAGCGTTAGCTTCTTATACCTTCGCCATTTGTTTTTGCAGTGCAATTTGAGAACGTAAAACAGTTCCGCATTCGTGACGGCCATTTTAGTTCCCGCACGCAGCCACCAGGTGGGGCAGATTTATGTTCTTTCGAAATTTATTCATGAATTTTTTGATTTGCGAACAAAAATTTCGATGTTTGAACCTACACAATAAAGCAATTTCTTTTTTTGCACGAAATTTTAATCAATTTTTTTCCAAAATACAAGTTATATATATTCATTATTTTAATTCTCTAACAAGAGTCATTTTTAGATATTTAAAGTGAAAAATAATAAATGTGAATTTAATAAGAGAAATTGAATTTATTAATTGCTGCATTTAATATTCAAATTAATTTAAATATATCGTTATATAAAAGATTGGCATACCATATTTTAAAATATTACCAATTTTACCATATTTTAAAATATTAAGTAGATGGTAACACTTAAAGCAAAGATTTCCATATATAAAAGTATTTTTATTTTAAGTAATTTTCAAGTTTGCATTGTATAAAAATTAAATTATTTTTTAATAATCAATAATATATTAATCAATGTGAAATTAAAGGAAATATTTAGAAAAGATAACACTCCCAAAACAATTTATCACTATTCAAGTATTTCCAATGGAAGTTGTTTGTTTTGTTAAAATGTTTATTTATTACACATTTAATTCAAAATTCCTGCAAAGGAACTCTTGACTCTCTTCTAAAGGGATAACTGTTGTTTTGCAGTGGGTCCCCTCTCATGTAGGAATAGCTGGAAATGAATAGGCTGATGAAATTAGCTAAAAAAGGAACTGAAATTTCTCAATCAAGTATTGTAAAGTGTCATTTTTCATCAATCAATCATCAATTAAAAATGCTATGGGGAAAATTATGACATCAAAGTATTAGAAGAAACTAGAAAAAAAAAGTGGAGGGACTCGATTCGTGAAATCCCAAACTTCCCTAGATCTATCGCAATAGTGGCCTTTCTCTTGGAGACTGGGCATGATTGTCTTGCTAAACATCTACACAGCATTGATATATATCAGGGGTCTTCAAACTACGGCCCGCGGGGAAAATCCGGCCCGCGACAGCAAATAGCTTATTGTTGCTATAATAAGTAGGATAAAAAAAACACAGAATGATAATAACTCGGTTTTATTTACTTGCTAGTTAAAGCTTAATGACAAACATAATATGCAGAAAATTAAATTAAACAAAACAACTAACAAATAATTGAAATGAATCCCTCTAACATTATAAACTAGTGAACATCCCACGGTTACCCTCACTAGTTATGCTGGGGTAAAGAGTATCGCATATGTATGTATGTTGATGTTTTGAATGTAAACTCATGTTTGTGAAAATTGCAACACCATGAAGGACTTACGCGAGTGAGCTGAAATTTTCAGGAAATGCAAATTAGCGCATGATATGCAAATGATTAGAATTTCAAATCCGTAGCGCATGCGTATGCTGAGCAGCTCTCTCTGAACGGCGGATGGATCCGAATAAATAGACGGCTGTAGCGAGGCGTGTATGGTTATCGGTGGTTATCCGCTAGTGGTAAACGTTATCTCAATCGTTACTTATGCCTCTTCGACGAAAGAGAGCGAAAATTTGAACAACTTACAGAGTTTGTACGGGGAGAATCATTGGCCTTCGTGAAGCTAGATTGTCTTATCGTGCAGTAGCCGCTCGTGTGCAGCGTAACAGCGGCACAGTGATGCGTCTTTGGAAGCAGTGGACGGACGAGTGTCGGACAACTCGGAAATCCGGGAGTGGACCCCGAAATGTGACGTCAGCTCGCGATGATAGACACCTGGTCCGCATGGCGCTGACGGACCGTACAGCTTCCTCTAGAGAATTGGCAGCACAGTGGTCAATAGCTACAGGTGTTTCATTGTGTGCTTCATCAATTCGTAGACGTCTGCTGCAGCGTGGACTGCGCGCAAGGACTCTTTTATACAGGATCCCTCTCAAGCTAAACCATCGCCGCCTACGGCTACAATGGGCCGCTCAGCATAGAGACTGGCGTGCTGATTGGCAGCATGTCGTGTTTTCTGACGAATCCCGCTTTAATTTGTGGTACCATGATGGCCGCATTCGTGTCAGACGCTATGCCGGTGAACGCCACCTTCCGGAGAGCATTATCGAACGCCACAGTGGACGAACACCCGGAGTTATGATCTGGGGTGCCATAGCATATCATGGACGATCTCAATTGCTAAGAATTGGGGGCAATCTGAACAGCAACCGGTACATCAGTGAAGTTCTACAGCTCCAAGCTGTTGCCTTCCTTCAAAGCTGTTTCCTTCCAGACGCTGTATTTCAACAGGACAATGCCCGCCCTCATATCGCTAGGATTGTTCAATCCTTCTTTGCAACGCGGCAGGTACAGCTTCTTCCTTGCCCTGCGTATTCCCCGGATATGTCGCCGATTGAACATGTGTGGGATTTCGTTGATCGGCGTCTCGCTCGTGATCCTCGTCCTGTTGCTTCTGCAGACGAACTTTGGGTGCGCATACAAACAATATAGAATGCTCTTTCTCAGGCAGACATTCAAAATTTGTTTGACTCAATGCCACGTCGTATAGCAGCACTTATTGCGGCGCGTGGTGGCTACACAAAATACTGATTCCGATCTATAGTTATTGTTTGTTTGCTTTGAACATTTAATCATTTATTTGTACCACTACCACTCAACTGTGTATTAAATTTCATTCCATTATGACGATTCCTTCATGGTGTTGCAATTTTCACAAACATGAGCTTATACATCCTAAATCAAACATATGATTTTTATCCTGAAAATCCCTCAGGAACGGAAAGGCTTAATTAACGCGAATGAAATCGCGGGGTATCCACTTGTAAAAAAATACTAATGAGATTTATGTAATTGTGATTTTTCACTGACAATAGTTTGTAGTTGTGAATCAATTTTACTTGTACCTATTATTAAAAGAGATTATAGTAATTAAACCAGAGAAGTACTCGGCGACTAGTCTAGAAATTATAGATAATGGCTGAAAAACTAAAACGGTTTTGGCCCTTGGTACTTACTGGAGTATGGCCCTAAGTCTGGAAAGTTTGGAGACCCCTGGTATATATATAACAGTCCTTTGTGCACTTTATGCAGCTGGAACTCTGAGATGGACAAAGATCATTTGCTAAGTTGTTCTTCAATGAATGAAGAAAACTTAAATAGCAGATATTGGCGGTCTAGAGAGTTGATACAATTGGCATCCAGTGACTCATTTACTATCTTTATGCAGTCATAGTTTTGATGTAATTAGTGTTATTGTTATGAGTTATTGATTTTTTTTTCTGTTTTGCTGTTTTGTATTCCATCTTTATGTTGCAATCTCATGCATCACAAATGCATGGGAGACATTGATGTAAAATCAACTGTTTTTGCAATTAAAAAAATTCAAAATGTTTTTTTTAATGTATTTCTGAATTTGAGCAAGATGAATATCTTTTAATAATCCATAGATATGAATGGTTTAGTGTATACTACTGTAATGTGCAAATTAATGAATTTAATGAAATAATATGATATTTGACTTTGTAATAGTTTGTGAAAGTGATAATTTTTATAGCAATATTTAAAATTTCTCTTATTTAAACGTAGAAGGTTTTCATTTATATTAAATACTGAGGATGAGTTAGACACGAAGATGGCCAGTTTTTCTAAGAAAATTTAAACATTCAATAAAAAAATGCCATAATGTTGGTACAACATTTACAATGTTATTCAGTAGATAAAAAAGGTTATGTTAATTATTATGTTTTAATTGATTTTTTCCAATATTTTTTATTCAGATATGTACTTTTTTACTTTTCAAATATTTTTTTTTTTTTACTAATCTCACAATATTTTCTTCAAATATTGAAGCATAAAACCAATTCAAATTTATTTATATTTAAACAACCTTAACTCACTCATTTTTTTTTTACCACGGAGTAAAAAATTTCAGTATTCTAATACATCACTCATATACCAACCATCCCACCCTTAAAAACAAAATCTGATACATGTACCCTTAATAGGTTCATAAGACTCGCCTATTAATCAACGCCAAAAGCGATTAAAACCCTCAGATAGCGCCAACAATTTTTCCCTTCACTTGACAGTGAATTATAACACCCGTTATAATCAGCAAATAGATTTTGTGCCCAGAAAAGGAATATATCGAGATTTCCAAAATCTATCAAGAGTGGGGAAGGGGGGCAGGAAAGAAAATAAGTGATTAGCAGATTATAAGCGTCGAGGTCACGCGATCCCAGTTAGCCGATAGCCTTATCAGTCTTATGTAACATTTACACAGGACACAGACCTACACATAGACACGAAGCTTAGTCAATGATGCTGATCCCGTTTGTCCACAGATTAAGCGAAGGTAAGGGGTTGCCAGGATTATTTGGTGCTTCATTTCGGAAGGGTGCCAAATTGGCTCTTGAATGCCAGCGTCTTCATTTTCGATTTGTACAAACCAATTACTGCATAAATTGGTATAGGATGCATATGCTAATTTGGTAAATTGCAATCCTATGTAAAAAGTAGGTAATTTTCAAAACGATGTTGATTGCAAGTAAGATGTACAAAGGCAAATATTTTTAAAGTGAACAGAAAATGATTTAAATTTTTGTTTGGTTTGTTTTTATTCATAATAGCAATTAAGTATTCAAGAAAATTCATTTAAATAATAAATATGCAATTAAATAATATAGATGTATACTGCTGTTGAGCATTGGTAAATTTTTATTTATAATAATAGTTGGTAAATTTTAATCATTTTCGATTTGTACAAACCAATAATTGAAATCGGTATATGAGGCATATATTAATTTGGTAAACTTCAATCTTATGCATATAGTAGATAATTATCAAAGCGATTTAGATGTACAACAAATATTTTTAAAGTGGATAGAAATTGATTTACATTTTTGTTTAGTTTGTTTTTATTCATAACAGCAATTAAGTAATCCAAGAAAATTCATTTCTAATTAGCCCAAAGTGTGCACAAAATGACAGTAGAGCGACAAACCAAACCAAACCAAGAAAATTCATTTAAAAATAAATATGCAATGAAATAATGTCGATGCTGTAGAGCATTGGAAAATTTTTATTTATTTCAAATCGGGAACAATTTTGAGATCAAAGAAAAATTAGTAAATTAATAAATATAGAATATAATGAGATTCATATTATGGCGTTGAGTCTTAAAGGCTAGAAGTAAATTTAAAAAATTTGATGCATATATACTGTATTTTAAAACATGAAGTGAGTTCATTTTAAACATTTTTTGTCATAAATTTTCAAGAATCTTGCTTCATATTTCTTGAATCCAAATTGATAGCTCAAAGTTAAAATGTGAATGTATGGCTTAAAGTTAAAATATGAATATACGGCTCAAAGTTAAAATGTGCATAATGCAACATTCAATATTTTCAATGTTGAAAGTCTTGCTATAAACTGTTTTTGTTCCATGTCTGCATTAGTTCAAATAACTTTAATTAAAAAAATATGGTTTGTACATATATGTTCTAACAAGGTTAAAGCACATGAAAAATATTATTATTATGAAACCAATATTTGAATGTGGGGTGCGCAGAAGAAGATCTACCTCCCCGTGGTGCACCTGGTAACACTTTTTAGTGGCTAAAAGATCTGCAACTGGGCATTATTGTTTGATTAATGAACTCTGTTTCAGCATGTTTTGTTGTACTATCTGTTTTTTTTTCGTTGTTCTTTTTTTGCTGTAACTGTTCATAATCTGCCATTGGAAAAAAAAAATTTGAATGTTTTTACATATCTTCTTAATGATTGTTTTGCAAATATTCATAACATTTCATTAAAAGTAATAACCTTTTATTTTGACAACGTAATAAAGATAATGATATAAAATGTTAATTTTATTTTAAAAACGAAAGACCTTATTAAATTGTCCTTTTTAAAATAAAACACAACTTCTTATTGTATATATTATTCTTCGAATATATATATATATATATATTCTTACAAAGCATCCATTGCACTGATATGTAGTCTAAGAAAATTATATTTATAAATTGTAAAACATAATAATGCGATATATTTCTTATCTAATTAGAAAAATTGAAATTGTAATTAATTAAAATTTTGGTAATCAAATGACTTCGTACTTTCACTTAGAAAACATTTCTCAATGTTCATTTTAACTGAAGTGGAAGATGTAATTAAGTTTCTCATTATTTTCTGCTACTTTTTTTAAAGTTACATTTTATTAAAGATGTATTAGGAATTACATAGAAATTCAAATTAAAAGAAAGCTCTATTTAATTAGAGTAAAACATATTCATCTGAAAAATATCTTAAAAAGTTGTTGTATGTTGTTGCATAACATTGACATATTAAAGGAAAATTAAATTGCAATATTAAATATAAAAAGAAAATTTGCTATACAAATTTTTAAAAATTGTATTCATATATTACGTGAAACATTGCTTTTGCACACTACTCATACTATATCGGAAGATACTATACTTTTATGATACTATACAATATAATACATATCTCAAACTGATTTATTTTAATTAGATACACATATATCACATAGCCACAAACCATTATGTTACAGTAATTAATTTACATACACAATTGTATAGTTTAGAAGTTTCTGTTACAACGTAATGATAAAAATAATGCTATGTTTTAATTATTTCATATTATATGTATATTTTAAATTTTTCATATAAAGCATAGAATTGAAATTTTTTATATTTACTCTAACTTCGATACAAAATACACTTTTAAAATAAATTTATTTTTACGTATTGTTATTAAACTGTTGATAACTAAACACTAACAAGATTCTAATAAAAATCACCAAAGAGGCGATAAGTAATAAAATATTGCAACCCTACCTCATCGTTTGAAATCACAACCATCGCCGCTCTCCGCTGTGACGTAACTGGGGCAAATTGTTATCCGACAATTGATTGTCGGGCAGCAACAATGCAGTGGCGGCGGTTAAGCCTAATCTTCTTCTTATACTTCAAACAAATTGATTTAGAGCAACAAGGTAGCTAATTACCCTCCCTCACCCCCTTTCGTGCGACGATAATTAACGTTTCGTAATGTAATTAATATTCAAATGCATTGATAAGTCTGCACCTTTGCTTCAATACACCTTATCAGGAAAACCGGGATTATACATATTCGCACCGGAATATGGTCCGCTAGATTGAAGAAGGGTGGACAGAAGATTGATTTGTTCAAGGGCTCAACAGTTTTGATGGAGCACTCGTTTAGTCAGTAAAGATACTGACGAAAGAGAAAAAATACATATATATATATATATAAATGTTTTAAAGCTACTTGATTGATGTGATTTATTTTTTTAGTTCGATATAAGGGTTCATTTAATTATTAAAGTTTTTATTTGACGAAAAAAAATAAATCACATTTTCATAGCAGTCTTCTGAAATAATGGAATTAAATATTTGCTAATGATAATTTTTTTATTTTAGGTGACTGGAAATATTGAAGCTCTGACAGCAAGAATTGAGAAAACCCTGTAGGAAATCTCAGTAAACACCATGGACAAATTTTCTTGTCCATGATGGGTATTGGCTCTTGAATCTGTAGGCAAAACAGTTCCTCCAATAAGATTAAAAGGAGGGTGAATGATGAAATCCCTTAGAAATCCAATTTTAAACATGTTTGTAGAAAATGGGAGGTATAATCTTGGAATAATGTTGGCAATTCAAAGCGGTATTTATATTATAATGAATGGTAAAGGGTTTCAACGTTAGAATAAGAATTTCTTTGTTTATGCCGGGATTGGTTCTTAAATCTGTGGTCAGAAAGTTCATCCAATAAGATAAAAGGGATGGTAGATGGTAAAATCCCTTAGAAATCTACTTTTAAGCATGTTTGTGTGAATGGGAGGTAGAATATTGGAATACTGTTGGCAAACCAAAGTGGTATTTCTAATTAGTGGTATTCGTTAAATATCAATATAAAACTCAGGTCTAAAAAAATAATTTATTTTAAGAAATAGGTATTTATATGTAAAATCGTTACAAATTTTTTTTTAAGAAACTTTTAAACCCATTCGTTTTAGTTTAGTGATACAGAATGCAAGTATTCCAAAGTTTCATGTGAATAATCTTTGTTCTTTACTTTACTTAAGTTGGTCCTAACTTCTTCAGTGACACGGAGCCAAGTTAAACTTCTGCCTACAGGTGCTCCATCATCTCAACAGAAGCTGCCCTCTCTTTCCCGCCTTCCATGAGACCACACGGGTTCATGGAATATATGTTACTGTCGACCACGTGGGATAATAAACCACACACGCTTTTGATAATATTCAAAAGCCATCAATTAAATAATTTCAATTTTAAAATATTAAATAACACCGTAAATATTAAAAACAGCATTTTAAAGACAGATTTTATTTCAGTCAAAGTGAACATACAGAGAAAAAGATATGTTAAATATTAAAAGTAATCCAACGATTATCAAATAAAATAAATTCAAAAATTCTTTCTCATTCATGATAAAGAAAGAGTACCCCCTCCCCCTTCATTTCCCAGAATGTGCTAATACATACGGAAGCAATCGTTTAAATTTACGATCAATATTATCGTTCCCCTTCACACGATTCAAATCGCATGACATTAATGTTGCCATTCAGACAACATTAAATCAATGACCGTTAACACAAAGGAGAAGAGATGGCTCAAATTCTCGTCTGCTGCTGTCTCAGCTATTTCAACAGATTAAAAGAATAGAGAAATTAAGATGAGAGAGGGGGGAGGAAAAGGGATGCACACAATCTTCTTCTCCACCCCCTACTTCCTGTAAGACCATTATCGGAAGCAACAAAGGAAAAAAAGTCGAACAAAACAGATTGAAGAAAAAAAAAATGCAATAGAGGGGAAGAACCAAAAACATTTGCATTTCCCTTCCTAGAAGATGATTTCCGTTCTACGGTTGGTGGTATCTAAGCACTGCAAGAATTAATTCTACTTTTTAACTTCATCAACACTTCGTCTGCTTTTTTTTAAGGCTGGAAATTATTCTAAACCCCCCATACCAAGGCAAGCCTTCTCTCATCTGTGAAATCAATGTTTTTTTCTTTAACTTTACCCGTGACTGGGGACTTTTTTTATCTAAGATGCACGAAATGAAGTATTTTTTTAGCTTCATTTTTTTCTGTTAATGTAGATTTTTTATGTACTAACATAAGCAGTAATGTTATACGAGAATCTACAGTTCTATGGGGTAGATTTTTTGCTGAAGCGTGCACATTGGGTTGGCAAATATGTAATGTTTTGATATGTAAAACAGTTTTCGTTTTGTAATGGAAATTTTGGACTTGTAATAGAAAAATGTACAGTGTATTGCACATTATTTTTAGCTGAGTGCATAAGTTATTGTTAAAAGAGAAAAAAAATTAAATGAATTCGTAAATTATTAGAGATATTTGATATTAATAGTGTAGAAATTCATAATAATAGTAAACATTATCATTAAAGTTGAATTATAATTTGTATGAAAAGTGCATTTATTTGTCAAAGTGATTTATTGTAAAATATGTTAAAGATAATAAAAAAAAAAAATCGAATAATTTTTTTTTTTTAACTTTTACCGTGACAAGGACTTTTTTTTCATCTATGATGTACAAAATGAAGTGTTTTTTTTTCATTTTTTCTGTTAATGTAGATTTTTTGTACTAACATAAGCAGTAATGTTATACGAGATTAACAGTTCTATGGGGGTAAATTTTTGCTGAACCGTGCACATTGGGTTGGCAAATATGTAAGTTTTTATATGCAAAATAGCTTTCGTTTTGTAATGGAATTTTTGGAAAAATGTACAGTGTATAGCAAATTATCTTTAGCTGAGTGCAAAATTATTGTTAAAAGTGTAAAATATTGAAATGAATTCATAAATTATTAGGAATATTTGATATTAATAGTGTAGGAATTCATATTACCAGAAATACTTGAGCATTACCATTAGATTTGGATAATTGTTTTTATGAAAAATATATTTATTTGTCAAAGTGATTTATTGAAAAAAAATACGTTAAAAACTAATAAAGTCAAATAATTTTTTATATTTATTTTGAAATTATTAATCAATAATTATTAATTTCAAATTTCAATTCTATTAATTTAAGGAAGGTATGTTATATTATAAAATATATATATCGTACCATTTTTCCTCACAAGAAGAGTTTTGGCATTTCATTTCCAGCAGAGAGGTATGTATGTTGCTTAACAAGTGAATAATTTGCAAAATTTGGGCACTAAATTGAAGATGCTTCTGGACAAAACTATAATAATAATAATACTTTAGTGTTTTTTGGTGCTGTATAGGGATAGAAAGATTCATTATGTAATATTTATACGTAATTTAATTTTATAATTTAATTCTCTAGAAATTAGAATAAAGAAAATTAAGTATTTTGAAACTTTAAAATCTAATTTTAATTTTTGTTCTGCTTCTTTGTTTGATATAACTCGAATATATATTACCACCATATCAAAGAGCTTATGTGTTGTAAACATAGAATATGTATTTTTAACACCCAATGTCCCCCAAAATTTTATTCTCTCCGGATACTAGTCTTGGACAGACTTGCTGGTCAGACATAATGTTTGTGACTAGTGTACAAAAAGACTCAGATTCGTATCCTGATGGCTTTTGTTGCAACCATTGCTTTTAGAAACGAGTAGACTGGATGTTGATTATGATTGCGTATGTTAGCTTTCCGCATTGATAATCTGGCTACCAGGTGAAAGATTTCTTAACACTATAATAAAATGCAATTCAATTAGAAGTCGCGCGGGAAGTTAATACCATCTCTTCATCACCTGTTAGTTGACTGTTCGTGGTACACATAAAAATGACATGAAATACAAGCCAATACGAAAAATTACTGCTTTCAAATTTTAAAATAATTGAACACGCATACTATTCAATTGTAGAAAGCTTTAAGATACATAAGGTGAATTGCTGAGTTCTTCCTATATTCAATTCATTAGAAAGAAAGGAATATAAATGTTTTGGGATTTTCTGATGTAACTGGTCGGTAATTTGTCTGTTATGTTTGAAAAAGCTCATAAAAAATTAAGCAGAACAACGGAGTTTTCTTTTTATCAAAGTAATGCAGCACGTTTATGCAAGAATCGAATATTTGATCCTCGCCATGTTAACATACTCGTCTTGCTGATGAGCTATTGCAACCTAAACGAGAAGTACCATATGACCTAAAAGTCAAAATTTGCGTTTTAAAACTCGATCCCTCTAAATCCATTTTTTTTTCTTTAATTTTACTCAGCCTCTGGTTTCAAACCACTTATTTTTTTTTTTTCTTCTCATCTTTCTTTTAGTTTTTCATTATTTCCTTAATTCTCTCTCTTTCTCACACACACACACTTTATACATATATTTTTTTTTCTTTTGTCTTACTCCACTTGCATTTTCTCACTGTGTCTCCAATTATCCGGAAACTGCTAACGACATAGCATGGGGAACGTCACCCTAAGAGTTCCTTTTCATTGCTGCTCAAGACGCTGGGCGATAATTGCATTCGTTTTCGGGTTCCATCTACCCCTCGACCACCCCTCTTTATTGGCCTCCGCCAGACAATTCTTTATTGTTAACGATAATGTATTCAGGAGGACTGCACTATTTTTTTTTTTCATTATTGTTGTTTTTGTTCGTCAAGATTTCGTGCTGCAGTTTTTAGTTGCCTTTTTTTTTTTTTTTTTTTTTCAGCCCATGAATATTCTAGAAGAAATGGAGGAGTGAAAGAAAAGAAACATTTTTGACAAGTTTGTTTTAATTGATAGGGGCAGACATCTCATAAATAGGATGCAACAACTAGGAGCTGTTTTTGAATTTATTATCGGAAAATCAAGGTTGAACTGCGCGGTTTTTTTTTTTTAACTAGTGTTTTTCACATATTTATTGAAATAAATCCTTGAAATCTTTTTTTACAATGTTGGTTTGAGATTTTTCTGTACTTCATATTGAATTAAACTTAAAAAAACTAAATTTGGATTATGTTGATAATAAGTTTTAACAGTAATCTTTTATCAAATATTTATATTTATGATCTCTTTCAGTTAGATTTATCTGCATATTTTTGTTAATTGGAAATAATTTATTCTCAAGGACAGATGCGGAAGTTTTTAGCGTTATAATTTATGAGATATTTAATTGAAGTTCCTCAAATTTTTTTGATATTTTGCAAGAAGTAAAATGCAGAATTTTTGATAGTTTATTTTTAATCAGAAGGTACTAATATGAAACGATTTTTTATCTGTTGTATTAAAAATAGGAAAGTTAATAAACAAAGAAAATTGACGTACAAATATTTTAAAGTTTCAAATAAAATCTTTGAGGAGATTACTGTATTGATTTGATTCGATACTTTAGATCTAGGAGCTGTTTGGAATTTATTATCTGAAAATCAAGGTTGAACTGCGTGATATTTCTTTTTAACTAGTGTTTTAGGAGTTCTTTTTTTCTTCAAAATATTTAATGAAATAAATCTTTGAAATCTTTTTTTTTTTTACAATGTAAATTTTTTTTTTTAGGTTTATGATTTTTAAGTACTTTATACAAGAATTAAACTAAAAAGAATTAAATTTTATTATATTAATGATAGTTTTAACTGAAATCAGTAGTTAAATTTTTTATATTTATGATAACTTTCAGTTCGATTAATCTGCATATTTTTGTTAATTGGAAATAATTTATTCCAAGGATAGATATATTATTATTAAATATGATACATTAATCTAATTTATTTTTAAAATTTTATTTTGATATTTATGATACATTTAATTGATGTCCCTCATTGCTTTTTAATATTTTACAGGAGTTTAAAAAGAGATTTTTTTATAAGTTTATTTTTAAACTAGAATATCATAATCGGAAGGTGCTAAATGATAAGAATTGTTTTTCATCTGTTGTAATAAAAATAGAAAAGTTAATAAAAAATAAAGCTGATGTGCAAAGATTTTAAAGTTTCAAATAAAATCTATGAGGAGATTGTCACATTGATTTGATTCAATAGTTTAGATCCAGGAGCTGTTTGGAATGTATTATGGGAAAATCAAAGTTGAACTGCACGGTATTTCTTTAACTAGTGTTTTAGGAGTGTTTTTCAAATATTTATTGAAACAAACCTTTAAAAAATTGTTAGGATGTTGATTGGTTCTAGGTTTATGATTTTTCAGTACTTCATATTGAATTAAACTAAAATAAATTAATTTTTGATTATATTAATAATAATTTTAACTGTAATCTGTAGTCAAATTTTTAAATTTATGATCACTTTCAGTTAGATTTATCTGTATATTTTTGTTAATTGGAAATAATTTATTCTCAAAAACAGATGATATTGTTATTAGTTTTATAGCGATGGGATTTATGAGACATTAAATGAAAGTCCTTCTTTTTCTTTTAATATTTTGCAAAATAGGAAAAATAAATTTTTATAAGTTTATTTTTAAGCTAGAATATCATAATCAGAAGGTGCTAACATGATAAGAATTGTTTTTCATGTGTTGTATTAAAAATAGAAAAGTTAATAAAATATAAAGCTGATGTGCAAAGATTTTAAAGCTTCAAATAAAATCTATGAGGAGATTACCATATTGATCTAATTCGATAGTTTAGATCTAGGAACTGTTTGTAATTTATTATCTGAAAATCAAGGTTAAACTGTGTGATATTTCTTTAACTAGTGTTTTAGGAAGTGCTCTTTCAAATATTTATTGAAATAAATCTTTGAAAACTTTTAACAATGTTGATTTGCTCTAGGTTTGTGATTTTCAGGTAAATCTTTATAATTATGTTAATCAGCTAAATTTTTTATATTTATGATCACTTTCAGTTAGATTTATCTGCATATTTTTGTTAATTAGAAATAAAATATTCTAAAGAACAAGTGATAGTATTATTAGTTTCATAATGGTATAATTTATAAAACATTTGATTGAAATATCTCATTGTTTTTAAATATTTTGCAAGAAGTGAAAAATAGATTTTTATAAGTTAATTTTTTATGCTCGAATCTCATAATCAGAAGATACTAATGTGATACGAATTTTTTTCATTTGTTGCGTTAAAAAAGTAAATAAACAAATAAAGCTGATTTGAAAAGATTTTAAAGTTTCACATAAAATCTATGATGAGATTACCATATTGATCTCATTCGATAATATTATTTTGATTGGTTAGGGATTCAATATGAGTTTGACTTTGGGAAAAGAGGTTACAAGATATCCCACTCAACTTAACAAAGATCAATTAAACATGTAATGAAAGTGAACGTTGGCAACATTGTTAGTTGTCATATTATTTGATGTGGCTTGATTTTACTTCAAGCAAATCTTCAGAAAGATATTGCTTTTTTTTAGGAAATTGTAGTATAGTCATTCTATGAAAGAATTTGGTTATTTTTTGTTTCAAAAATCTATCATATTAGTGGACGTGTGATCTTACATCAAGTACTCATCATTAAAAAGCTAGATACAATGTAGATAGATTTCGATCTCTTTATAGAGTTCCAACGAAACTTTTGGAAATCAATTAAAATTACAAATGCAAATTTTTCTACCAAAATTGTTTAGATAATCGAAATATCTATGTAATATGTGACATTTAATGAGAAGACTACTTTAGAAGACTACTACTAGACTACTTTATAGAAGAGGTAGTATTCATTATAACCATAATTCAGTAGTGTGTTTCTATAAAAGTCTTAAAAGTCTTTCAAATAAATCCATGAAAAGATTACTATATTGATCTGATTCGATGGTATTATCGTGATTGAGATTTAATAAGAGTTTAACTTTTGGAAAAGAAGTTATAAGATATTCCATTTTGTTTAACAAGGATCAATTAAAGATGTACAGAAAGTGAACCATGGCAGCATTGTTTGTTGCCATATTATTAGATGTGCGATGATTTCCTGTTTAGTTTAAGCAAATCTTCAGAAAAATATTGCTTTTTTTTAAGAAATTGTCACTTGTGAAGGAATTTGGTTGTTTTTGTTACAAAATCTGCCATGTTAGTGGACATGTGATCTCACGTCAGGTACCCATCATTAATAAAGCTATCTATCCTTTGGATCCTTTGGAAGCTGTATAATCCTTATAGAGCTTTCAACGGAACTTCTAGAAATCTATTAAAATTATTAGTGAAAATTTTTAAATTTTATTCAAAAGATTCTTTTTTATTCAAAGTGTTGCACATTTAAAAATTCCCCATCCTTTTTATTTAATTGAAGGAAAAAAATAACTTAAAAATATTTTTTAATATATTTTTCTTTAATTAAAAAATAAATTGTCAATTTATTTAATTTATAAGCATACAATTTCCATGTGATAAACAAAGACATATGATCGTGTCTTTGATTTAGCGAAACCTTTTAAAGGACATTTCGTTCACACATTTAAATATTTAGCTGCGGAACGAGATATTTTGCAAAATAATCTCTTTTGCCCAAAGTACAACACATTTAAAAATTCTAAACAAATCTTTGCCGTCCTTTTTACTTACTACTGTGTCTATTGTTCCACAACCACCATATTCCCACCGTGCGTCTTCTGGTTGTTCACTAAACTCAAAAGACCACTCCGGCTACACCGTTTTGAGTCGGTTGAAGAGATTCAACGTGAATCGCCGCGTGCTTTGAAGGCCATCCCTGCCGATGACTTTTTCGCATGCATTGGTGATTGGAAAAAAGTTGTCATAAGTGCATTGTATACTGAGGGGATTACTTTGAAGGCGATGAAATAAATTTGGAAGAATAAATAAAGAGTTTTTGAAAAAAAAAAATTTGTCTTACTTTTTGGACACAGTAGTAACTTAAAAACAAAAGGGATTTAAAAATGTTTTTCATATATTTACTTAATTAAAAAAATGAATTGTCAATTTATTAAATTTATAAGAGTTCAATTTCCATAGGGTAAACAAAGACATATGATCGTGTCTTTAATTTAGCGAAACCTTTTAAAAGGATATTTCTTTATCACATTTAAATATTAAGCTGCAGAATGAAATTCTCAACAAGCAAGGGCCAAAACAAAAGAATGCTTCCTTCTGCGAGTCAAAAGGGCAAGAAAAATAAAGCAGGGTGCTTAAATAAGCGTAATTAGAATTAATTGTCGAGCCATTTTTTATGCGGAGACCCCACAAATGCGCAGATGGCTATTGTTTTCACCAGTGGCGGTGTTTCTGAAGTAACTTGTTTACGCTTAAAACATTCTTAAAGAAAGGATCTCTGTGTGCCACAATGCATGGACAATGGCTGTGAGTTGGAGAAGCGATGGACAATGGTGACATTACTTTAAAAAGAATGAGTAAGTTAGAAAGATTTATTTTTTATTTTTTTGAAAAAAAAAAAATTCAAATTGTGTCGACGAATAGTAAACGCACTGTGGAGTCTTTTTTGTTCTTCCAGAAAAGTTTTGGAGAGGATGTTCCCAGAAAATCAAACTTTTGTTGTAGATTTGTCTGTTTTTGACAAACCAATCAATTATTTCTCTTCATCCAATATGTGTGGAATGCTAGCTGATAAATTTGCATAAATAAGACTTTCATTTTTCTTTTCTTTGTATTTATTTAGTCCTTGACTTTACAAAACGTGGACGGTTTCTTGGCGTTAACTAAATAGAGCAAGAAAATTAAATGGCGATGCAGATAAATTCTATAAAAGATTAAAAATGTGGTCAAGTTTTTCTATTCTGAATAAAATATGCTTTCACAAAACATTTAAGTTATTACCTTGTCTATATTTTGTTATTTTCAGTAGAGTTATTTAAAACACGAAATAAAAATCATTGAATTTGTATCAGGTATTTATTGTATTATTATCAAAAATAATGAATATAATTTTTTAAATTTTCCTTGAATTTTGTTATTTATTCTTTTAATTAATATTTTAAAAATTAATACAAATTTTAGAAAGGCTTTCAATACCTTCTTCCAATTTCTATTTTTATTATTCCTTAAAAAACTGTTTTATTGAAATATTTTTTTGTAATTAAATTTAAAGCCCTTAAATCCTTAATCATTTTAAGAAAATCCGTGCAAATAGACACAGAGAAGTTTTTGATATTTGTAAACATTTATTTCTCACTTTCAATTCGTAATGTTAGGGCATGTAATTTTCTATATTGGAATTATATTGTCTTGCTTCTTTTTTTCGAAGCTTCGTAAAAAACTTGGATTGCTTTCATAAATATGTATCAATATCAATTGCTCTCATAAATATGTATTACTTTCAATTATGTAGTTATGGAACATTTAAATGGTTAAAAAGATTAATTCCATTCAATGAGGACAAAAAAAATTCATTTCTTTATTTTTCTTTAAATGTATTGAGTATACTCAAAATTCACTAAAAAAAATTTGAAAACGAAAGTATATATAGTGCAGTGTGTTGTTTTTTCTTGTCCCACTTGTTAGATATTTATACCAAGCTCACAAACCCGTATGGACTCCTGGTTGAAGGCAAAAAGGGGCAGCTTCTCTTGTGATAGGGAACCGTATGTAGAAGTCTTACTTGGCTCCGTGACGCTCTACAGTCATACATGAGACCGGGACATACGACTTAAAATGGATTCGAATCACTGCAAACATCCGTGACAGCGCTGGGCCTCGAACCCGAAACCTGCGGCACCGCGCGTCAGACACTCGGCCATTCAGGGCATATAGAGCATGCAGAAGCAATTTTATTTTTAATTTAAAAATTTTTCATGATTTTACAAAAAAAATTTACATTTTTTAAAAGTTATCTAAATTTTATTTGTCACAAATATTATAAAGGCTCATTAACAAAAATTATTTTTATTTTTGAAGTAATTAAGAATATTAAGTTCTCTTTAGCTGATTTATAAACATTACAATTTTCTTGTTTCTAAATACATAAATCCTACATTTGAAGTTCCTTCAGGTATTTTAATACATACATTTATCAAAAACCCCCATCCATTTTGTTCAGGAAAATTTTTGTTGACAGAGATTAAAAATAAATTAAGTCTGAATTTTTAGCATACCTTTTCTGCCTATAACCATTTAGACAAAAGGTGGATGAAAAAAATGTACTGGTGCATAATATACCACCATTCTAACCGAAGGAAACCCATTCATACAGACTTGAAAACACTACTTCTTCTTGAAAAGAACTCAAACCTATCCATTTCAGAAAGAGTCATAACCGCAATAAGTTACGATCATAAGAAGTTAGCCCGCAAAACAACAATGTATTATTTTCTTTCCCGTCTTGAAACGCGAATTGAAAAACTCAACAGTGGTGGGAGAAAATGCCAAGGCAACTATCGCACCGAAAATATTTTACATGGCTTTTGCAAAAAGTGCAAACTTTTGTTCAAAGATCATTTATTAGGGCAAAATAAAGGAAGTGGAGGAAAGTTACGCGACTTGGAGACGCACAGATGAAAAGAGGAGCAAATAGAGAGAAAAATGATGAAGTGAGACATCGGAGAAATTAATGATTTGGAATGGTGGTTGGTAGTAGAGCCCGTTGGCTGCACTGCGACTTATTAATGCTCCCACCTTTAGCTGCCTGGAGCATGGAGCACTTTTTTGGTGTCGGGGTTGTATCAAAGCTGAAGTGAATTTTTTTCCCTTTTATTAATATTTTTTATTTTGTGTAACTCATCAGATGCGCAATATATTGTTATGGTTTTTTCCTGCCTGCATTTATGAATTTGATTTGATTTGATTGTTTTTATTTATGAACTTCACAGAAAATACCGTTGTTTGGCGCAGCATAGCCAAATCTGGCTCTTGTGCCATTAAACCCCACCAACCAACTTCAGATACACTGGCATTTATGTATAATGATATGTCAAAAATATTGGTTATGGAAAGATCGAATTTGAAACAGAGATAGATAGATTATTTACAAAACATACTGCTCATTAAAATTAACAATTGTTCTTATATCTTTTTTCTTGGCAATTTATGACGAAATAAACTTTTCTGTTATAATAATAAATTTTAGAGAATATAGCATCTTTCCCTTCAACAGTTAGAACCAATCATACGAATGGATATAGGAATACAGGCGCACATTCAGGGGAATAACTGTCGGGTTTGAGTCCCTCCTCAGCCCCCACCCGAATGTGTACCCTAAATTTAAGGCCAATTATAAGCTTAGGCCCAATTGTGTTTTTATAAATATTTAGTACTTCAATGAATAAATGTTTTTCTTATATGTGTCAACTTTATTATCCGCCTGAATTTTTTGATTGAGAAGGTTTTCTCGGTTTATTCTATAAAATATTCATCGAAATATTAAAGTTGAAATTAATGTAATCGATGAAATGTCAAAAATAAATAAAAAAGATTGATTTTTAATTTATAATTTATTTATGTAATTTTTTTTAAAATTAAATTTTTGGCAATAATATTTAGTGACTGAATAGCGGACACCCAGCCTATTCAGTCCTTCAGAGTAAAAGAAAAACAATACTTCTGGTCGACCTCGTCATAGACCTCTCTCTTTTCTTCTCCTAAACCTCTCTTTAAAAACACCGTCAAGTCAAGGTCAACTTCCCTCATTTCTCATTGAAGTAGACATTTTCTCATCACATGTTCTATCCCCAATCACGATGCAACAACTCATTGCGTAGTGCTTATTCAATCTGTTTCGACCTGTGAAAATAGCACAGACATTAACTAATATCATGAGCCGCATTATACTACATATGACACTGAATATCTGCTATCAGATTTGAGTGACAGGTTGTTCTCATGAGTACAAACCACTAATTGCATGTAATATAACTATCCACAACACTGCTTGTTTGCTTAAAATTTTAGTGATGGTTTGTTATTATGTACTTGTCAATTATGCATTCTCTCTCCTGGGCATGAAATGCCAAAACCGTTCCAATGAGAAAAATTTTACAATTTATATATATATATATATGCATAAAATGCAACAAAACAAAAAGAATTAAAAAAGAAGACGAATAGAAAGATAATACAAGATATACACAACTGTATTTCATAATACAGTTGGGATTACGGATAAAGAATAGGAATGATGGAAAGAAATACGTGTTATTTTTATTAAGAAATAATTTGCTCTTCAGGCGCTCTTAGTGTCGTTAAAAATATATTTACGCTATACTACAAAAATTACTACACTATTATTACATAATAAAACCCCTAAATATATATTGTATGGCAATTATGAAACGTCAACAAAAATCTGTGTTTTAAAGTAGCATTATACGATTTTATGGCTAGAAAAGAAATGTCCGGTATCAAACGAAGTTTTAGATGCATACATTTGTCATACGTATTCCGTCTTAAAATAGTGTTTGATATAAACTTATGACATAAAATTTTTATTAAATTAAGTTATTATATTTTTATTTATTAAATTTTGAAAGAAAAACCATTCCACTTAAATTTAATTATGACCAATGCAATTTTATAAAACTATAGGTTTTCTACACAACTTAGATGTTTTCGGTTAATTATATAACTAATACAATTATTTAAGTGTCTAAAACACTTATATTCTTTCATGAACTATTTTGGACCTAAAAATATTTGAAAAAAAAAAAACTTATTGAGGTGATACTTATCAGCAATTATAATAGTTCTTAATTCAATCTTGTTCATATTTTATCATGTTCATATTACTTGTTAAAATAAAAATAAAAAAAAATCAATAAATCCTTCATGAAAATCTGAGAAGTGATTTAAAAAGTTTTTAAAAAATAATAGACTCAGTGGCCTGCAGAAAGGGGAGGGAATTGGAAGAGGAGGGAATGAGAAGAAGTGGAATGAAACAAAAATAAAACTAAAATAGAACAAAGCTATAGAGGTGCCACGCGCAGAATTCTATTTCAAATTTTCGTTGAGTGTACCGGAAGTCGGGGAGGGGTGCAACCCCCTGAGTGCCGGAAGGGACCGACGGACAATATCCGACGTATAGCCCCAGGTTCCCGAAACCTCGGCGTTGACAGGTACCGTCGAATAAATGCGAGGGGCATCACTTCCATTCCGAGGGTTGCCTCACCGTGCCACGATCTGACGTTTTTGCCAAGTGGCGCCAAGCATTTTTAAAAATTCAACAGCACAGCAAACGTTTTGGTTATTTAAATTCTTCACCAAAGCATATTTTAATAGAAGATTTTAATTGTGGTTACATTACTTTTTATTTGCTTCCTGTCCAAAAGCAAAATTTTCTGAGATATAAGTAAATTGAAAAGTAAATGAATAAACAGTAGCTATAAGCAAAAAAAAAGATGAAGTGTAAAGGCCATCGAAAGTTTTTAAATTATATAATAAATAATAATAATAATAATAATATTCATAATAAAAAGAAGAAAATGAATTATAAAGAGAATTTGAATTTTTTTGGCATGCTTTGTTTTATTTATATAGCAAATATTTATAACAAACAATACGTAATAACAATATTGTAAACAATAGGGCCTGATGGCCGAGTGTCCGGCCCTTGGTAACACAAGCGAGATCTCGGCATTGTTATGGGTGTTTGTAGAGGTTCGGAATCCAGTTTAAACAGTAGATCCCGGCCTAATAGGATCGTAGAGCGTTGCGGGGAAGTGTTATTCGTGTCGTTAGCATATCTTCAAGCTACACGTGTCCCCCTGGGTAGTACTAAAGGAGTAACAGCGGGGCAGCCCTTGTTTATGGCATAAAGATAACTTTCACTATATTGCCACCTGCATTAGAAAAAAATATTGTAAATAATTTATTTTTAAAATCACTATGAAATTAACCAAAATTATTAGCGATTTAAAAGAAGGTGTAAAAGTATATAAGATAGAAATAATAATAACATTTAATATAATTTAATAAGAATAACAAAGTAGAATAAAAATAACATTTCGCTTATACTGTAGAGGTTTGTAAGAAATTAATTTTGAACAATTGAAATTAATTTTTTCAATTATTCAAAATTAATTTCAATTATTTTCTTAAACGAATTTTAACAATGAGAGTTTTATTATAATTATGGCAAAGTGTTTAAAAAAAAAAAAAGGAAAAAAACGGACAAAAATCTGATATTCAAATTGCTTATGATAACATCTTGTGTTGTTGTTGTGTCTTAATCCTCAGTGTCCTACAATGCAGAACTATCATCCCATGAGTAGTCTACTCATAATGGAGTGAGGCTTCTATTGTGATGGAGCTCCCATAGGTAGAACTCTGACTTGGCTCCGTGTCGCTGAAGAAGGAGGACAGTGCCTTCCGGAAGGACTTTTCAGAGGAACCACCTCCAGCATTTCTGTATCGTATGGGAGAAAAACTGGAAACTCCCACCAGGTAGTATGACAAATGAGGAAAGATGCTGAACATCACAAACACCATCGAATCTATTCATTTTTTGAAGAAGTGTCTACAACAAAGCCTTAGCAGATTGAACCTCAGCCCTAATGATCCTCAGCGGCCCATGTTGCCACTGAGCCACGAGTCGGGCTTGTGATAATTTAAAAGTGTAATTGTTAATTAACAATTTTAAACATTTGTAAGAATATAGCATCATTGCTTTTAAGATTTACACAATTTAATAAATATAATAAATCAAAATCTAATTTCTTTTGTTTAATTTAGACCTCATAAAAGGAATTGAGTCACAAATTAAATTAAAACTTCTGTATGGAAGATGCCATGTTAAATGATGTGTACTTCTAATATTGTACTTTATGTGTAAAGATGTCGAGTACAGTATGTCTAAAATACAGCATGTCTAAAGATGTCTAGTATAGTATATCTAAAGTATAGCATGTCTAAAGATGTCTAGTAAAGTAGTCTGTCTAAAAGTACAGCATGTCTACAGATGTCTAATAGTATCTAAAGTGCAGCATGCCTAAAGCTGTCTAATACAGTACATCTAAAGGTACTGTCTAAAGGTCTAGTACAGTACTGTTTGAAACGAAGGAATTCCAAAGCAATTGCCATATTGATAGTCAGACTGTCAGGTGGAAGTATTCTAAGTTTTCTTCCATAATATCAGGCCAATTATCCTTTAATGCCGGCATGAATATATAATTTCAATCTCTAAGCGGTATATACTATGCGAAGCATGAGACGTTTGCAATAAAAATTATGATATCTACTTTTTTTAAACTTGCGTCCAGAATAAATTTCTCTCAGAAATATTTTCCCCATTTTTAAAATTTTGGAAATAAAGTTTTTAGAGCTATATGATTGAATTCAAAACAATTCTTCTTGTGTAGCATTTTATTTTATAACTCGCTTTAACTTTTATATGGACTCGCTTTAACTTTATTAACTTTTATATGGAAGGCGATAACTGCTTGAATTTGCTGAGAAATAGGGGCAGGTATAGCTGTTACGATCGTATTTTAAATTCGCTTTCACAATATCACCCATCGTCTTATTGACACAATTTCAAAACTGAAGACATTTTATGGCAATTAGGCAATCATAACTCGCCAAAAGAGCGAGAAATTGAGGGTAAATCGAGAAAAACAGACGCCAGAAAAGGCAACAGGAGATAGCAGAACGTAGCAGAGGCAACAAGTCTCACCAAACATGTAATTTCCACTCTAGCCGCAAAACCTAAACGAGATTCAGGGAGAGAAGCGAATATGACAGCGTATTTCGCTTTCATATTTCCAACTGCTTCTTTTTCATTTTTTTTGCACCTACCTTTTTCCCCCTACATTTTATTTTATTTCCCTCTCACACTTTTCTCAACATGCCTCAGGAACAAACCCATTTTAAAAATTCTCCCTGTTTTCCCCCCTCTCTGCCTCATCTTTCCCCTCTCTTTTAGTCCCTTAGGAAATTCACACACTTTCAGATAAGAAATACAATTTTCATTCTTTGAAAGGCCAGATAATTGTGAACAGGTTCCCATTTAAATCTTTTATTTTATTTATTTATTTATTTATTTTTTTTGCTCTGAGATTTTCGTTATCGTTGGAAATGATTTTGTTAGTGATTTAGGGAAAATTATTTTTCTTTTGTTTTCTTTTTTCCCCTTTTTGGGAGAAATAGTTTATTTTTTTTCCTTTATACATTTTGATGGAAGTTTAAATAAAGTGCAGGAAAAAAAATATTTTTTTTCATTATAAAATGAGAAAATTGATTTTGATTTAAAATGCATAATAATAATAAATAAACAAATAAATAAAATTTATCAATATAAAACAAACTTTTGCTCTCAGAAATTTCCAATCATGTATTTTAAATTAAAATATACAAATTTTTATTTACCAAAGTTCACGTTATTTAATACTACAGAAATTTTTCTTTCGAAATAACAAAATGAAATCTTCTATGCATTGCTTTTCTAAATTATAATTATTTCGAGTCATTGTAGAATTATTAAACCACAATTATTTTAATTGCATTGCAAAATTATTAAGTCCCAATTATTTTAAAGCATGGTGAAATTATCAAGACCCAATTATTTTAAGGCTAGTAAAATTATTAAGCCACAACTATTTTAAGGTTTGTAAAATTATTAAGCCACAATTATTTTAAGACTTCTAAAATTATTTTATTTATATTAAGGCATTGTAAAATTATTCAGCTAAAATTATTTTAAGGCAACGTAAAATTGTTGAGCCACATTTATTTTAAGACATTTTTACTTTGAAATCAAGCCTATAGTTCTATATTTTGATACAAAATGTTACATGCCCGAATTCTATAATACTAATGAACAAGCCTTTTATGTTTAGTATAAAATTTGAAAAATTATTCATAAAAATTTAAGATAAACTATTTTAAAGTAAAATATACAGGTGCCGAAAATATTTAGAAGGATTTCTTTTAAATCGTAGTAACATCTTTTATATTTTATTCATAACACAAATTAAATAATTTAAATTTACAATTTTTAAAGATTTAATTGAAGAAAAGCTTAAAGGAAATTTTATTTGAAACTAAAAGTAAATTTTAAAAATATTTTTATTCACTGTTCTTAGAAAAATTTTGTACAATTTAATTAAGTACAAGGTTATGATTCAGAAAACTTGAAGTTTTTAATGATATTTTTTAATACTATTTGAAATTACTACTGCAAAACTCTACTATTGAACAACTGAAAAAGCTCCTTAAATAAGTTAAGCAAATACACCTAATTCTATTTTTACACGAACTTCTTTTACACTTTGATTCAACAGGAATTAGAAAAAAAAAAAATTATTTCCCTTTTTTACACCACTTACTTTGATTTAACACGATCGACCCAGATTCCAAGAAGAACATTTTACATTATTTTAATTTTTAAAACTGCAACATTGTAGACGAGGAATTTTATAACCTCATTCTGTTTTGTCTGTATTTTTAGTTTGGTGTTCAAAGTGAAAAGCATCTTTTTGATGTTTATAAACCTTTGTTTTATTAATTAAAATTGAAATATATTTTTCAGTAGCTTTTACATAATGTCACATAATTCACCTGCAACAAAAGCAAAAGGAAAGCGATCTCTTTGGATATTAAAATTGAAATTCTAGATCGCCTTGCAACTAAGCAAGGTGCGTTGTCTGTGGGGAAAGCCTTTTGGTCTGCATGAAGCTATCAAGAAAAAGACCTATCAAGAAAAAATGAGGTTGCTGTCAGAAAAGAGATCAGTATGTTCTGGAACAAAGTTAAGTGCAAAATCATTATCATACACAAGAGATAATGTAAAAAAAGAAAATGGAGAAAGCTGTGGTAATCTAGATAGAAGATAAATCGCAATGATAATTTACTACGTATGATTCATGTGCATTCTTTATGAAATAAAATAGGATTCTAACATGAAAACTCATGGTTTACTGTATTATTTTTTGCTGATTTCTTATGAGTGGAACCAATCTTCTATTTTTCAATAGATGTAATATACTTTTACACATATACATATGTACATATATACATATACATATATTTTTTATATTTTTCATCGCGACCTGATAACCAATTGGTTAGTGCTCTGGCCGTAGATACCACGCCTCTGGTTAGAATCCCGGAGTGGCAAAGATGTAATTTACTTGCTCGGAATCCATATTAAACTGTGGGTGCCGTTCTAATCAGCCTAAAGTGTCATAAAAATTTGACAAAGTCTAATTAGTGTCTTCGGCATCGTATCTATGGAATAAATAAATTAATAGTTTAAAAAAACTAAAAAACACGCTTTTAGAGTGAATCAAATTAAAAAGTAAAAATAATTGTTAACATAAGAATAAAATGACTGACGAGAAATGAATGTCACTGTTCTAAAAGAGTGGGGTGCTCGATATCAATCGTTATAATTTTTCACTAGTTCATTCCGAAATGCAGAGTTAGTTTAAAAATGTGTTCTACAAAGCACCCCACGCTTGGGAACAGTGGCATTCATTTTTCGTCAGTCATTTTATTCTTATGTTAACAATTATTTTTTACTTTTTAATTTGATTCAATTCTAAAAGCGTGTTTTTTAGTTTTTTTAAACTATTAATTTATTTTTTACTTTTAGTTTGATTAACTCTAAAAGCGTGTTTTTAATTTTTTTAAACTATTAATTAATTTTTTTACTTTTAGTTTAATTAACTCTAAAAGCGTGATTTTTTTTTTTTTTTTAAACTCTAAAAGCGTGTTTTTTTAGCTTTTTTTTAAACTATTAATTTATTTTTTTTACTTTTTAGTTTAAGTGACATACAAACATTCAGGCGAAACAACTGTTTTCTTTTCTGAAAGACGCCTGTAAATGTTTCTTTGCAGTTTAAATAGTGTGTATGAGGAGAAACAGATCTCAGGGGAAAAAGTCAAGTTACATACAAACATACATACAGGTGAAGCTAATAAAAGCGTATTAAAAGAAATGTTTGTATTTAAAAATTTCTTCGCAATTTTAACAATTGATGTTCAGTAATAAAATTAACAAAACTATGTGAAACAAACATCTAAAAGTCTTATTGTTTATTGGCCATATTTTGCTAAGAACAACTGTTGTAGAAAAATGAAATAAATTTACTTTAATAAATTATATCTCTTAAATGTGAATTTTTCTAAGAATAATAATATAAAATAACAAAACCTTGGCAAATTTAACTGCGGAATTTGAAGAAAAATGTAATCAATTGCCTAAAAATTTGTTGACTTAAGAAAAACCCGATTTAAATTAAGTATAAGATCTGAATTAGTCTTAAGTCCACTTGAAAGAAAATACATTTTTAATCAGAAATACCCTTTCATCGATAATAAAATACTATTAAATCAAAGTATCTCTGCTTCCATGAAGATTTTCTTTCAGTTTCGAAAAACTCAGCAACAGACACTTCAGAAATCTGTAGAAATAATTATGGAAGGTGAAAGAAAAACTTATTAAAAGAATGAGAAACATTTTGCAATTAGTGACAAATAAATACCCCACTTAATCATGAATGTGAAATCAAATGCGAGGAAGTTTTCTTTTTTTTTCCCTTGATAAGTCAACACGTGTCAATTTCTTTTAAAGTTCATCCCTCCTCTAATTAGTGCACGCCTTTAACGAATGTAACATGAGTTCGGACGTAGAGATGAATTTAAATAAACAGCAGTAAAAAGTTATATTTTCCTCGCAGTTAATTTAATGGCTGCATGGATACTTTTTTACTTTTTCAGCCTTTTAACATTCAATTCGTTTTAAATTAATATGTTTTTGCAATGAAATTGCCAAGGGCTTTGAATTTTATTAAATGCAACACATGTATAAAAACTTATTTTGAACTCAACACTAATCATTAGTGCAGGTGAATCATTTGGGTTCTTGGAGATCAGTGTTGCATGTAGTACTTTTTATTAGCTTTATTAAGAATATCTCAGAATTTTTTATTTTTATTTTAATGTAGCTATGTTTCATATTTAACGAATAGTTTTACTTTAATAATCATAGAAATTTACATACTTTTAGAAACAAATCCTCGAAAATGTTCTACAAACAATAATATTTTAACGCTTTGATTTATTTTTAGCATATGAAATGTTAGAGATGCACCTGAGAAGTTTTCCTATTCATGATATCTAATTTTATGTATATTAGTGTGCGTCATTATATAACGGAGAAGATTTGCTTAGATTAATGTATTCCTTATTATGCACACCACGAACAGCAACGTGGACAAAAAGAAGGATGTTGTTTTTCTTTTAGGAATGGGAAGACTTTTAGAATATTTGTCTATTTGCTTATGAAAATAATAATATTGCTTGTAATAATAATATTACGTAATAATAATATTACATATAATGTCATGTATTGCTAGAGAAAAGTTGGAAAAATATTTTTACAGGCATTGTTGCTGACGATGTAAGACATACATGTTATCACATTCTCTTATCAAGGCCTTTTGCGGCCTGGTGACCGAGTGGCCAGCGCCTTTTGCCTTTGGTATCACAGGCTTCAGGTGATATGGATGTTTGTTAGTGGTTCGAGTCCAGTTTAAATTGTAGGTCCGTTTGTTTAGCCTTCATGAGCACAAGATGGCCATAGAGCGATTAATTTAACCCAACATATCAAGGCCTTTAGTTTCTAAAACCAATGTGTGTTTTAACAACAATATTTTGTTATTACTACATGCATCGCTAATCTCAAGAACCAAATGATTCACCTACACTAATAATTGGTATTGAGTTGGAATAGATTTTTATGCATACTAATGTGCCCAAAAAGCAAAACCAATTAATTTTTTAAACTTTTATTTATTCTTCCAAATTTATTTCATCGCTTTCAAAGTAATCCCCTCGGACACAATGCACTTTTGCCTACTTTTTCAAATCATTAATGCATAACAGGAATAAAAGTCATCGGCAGGATAGCCTTCAAAACGCGCGATGATTCACGTTGAATATCTTCAATCGACTCAAAAACGGTGTTCCCCGGAGTGGTCTTTTGAGTTTAGGGAATAGCCAGAAGTCGCACGGGTGGATGTGGAACGATATGGGTTTCATTTTTTTGAGAAAAAGTCACGAAGAATTAATGAAGTGAGAGCTGGCGCATTCAGTACCTATCGAGATTTGACGCGTTTGAAGCACAAAATGGAATAGACCGATCCTTTTGAAATTCCAATATCATCAGCAATGCTCTAATTGTAAATCGACGGTTTTCAAGAACCAAATCTTTAATTGTTTGGACATGAGCTTCGTCGGTTGAGGTTGATGGTCTACCAAAGGGCTCTTCGTCTTCAACGCGTTCTCTGCCTTCTTTTGAACTGTACACATTTCTTTTTCGATGTAGAAATGCTCACCGAATGCCTTCTGCAACACTCTATACGTTTCCGTAAGCAAAATTTAATGCAAGTTCTTTTGCTCAATTTATTCATCACTTTATAAATCACTTTTAGCATCTCACAAAGCCAAGCGTAACTCAAACACTAATGAATATTTTGACATCAAATTTCACGCAGATGTCAACACAGATGCGCCAGTAACCTAAAAAAAAAAAAAAAAAAAATTGAAGGTCCGTAAGCCCCGGAAATTTTAAATTGAAAATTGGTCTTACTTTTTGGACACAGTATTATGCTGTACTTAACAAAATTCAATGCAATTGGCAATTTCATTATCTGATCTTGGGTTCCGCTTAAGCTTACCAAGAATAGCAAAATTGATAGCTGAAACAAGTAATAATAATAAAAAAAAATTAAGTCAATTCTTACTTTTTTCACATTATATTGCAGAAAGTCCTTTATAAATAATTTTCATTCATTTTTTAAGTTTATCTGGCGCCATCTATTGGTAGATATGTGCAACTTAAATGTAAAAAAAAACCTAAAATTAATTAATTAAATTTAATGGAGGTATTAATATTTGTAAAACTGTATTAACAATAAGTGTCATCCACTACAAGATAAAAAAAATGTATTTGAACTTGAGTGGATGAATAAAAGTATTTCATTAATGATTGAAAATTTGAACAAGATATATATAGGGAAAGTGGGAGGTAATAGAAGGAATTGAAAAGAGGGGCATATCATTTAAGAAGGACTTTTAGTGGAAATTTGAAGCTGAACTTTTCCACGCACTTGCACCTCACTTAACCAGCAATCCTTGGGTTGGACAAATGTCTTCTACTTAATCATGATTCTATCCTTCAATGAAAAAAGTAAGAAAATACAATGCTAAAAGCCGAAATAAATGAATCACAAAAGGTATATTTTAATTTAACTTTAAATGTATATAATTTCAAAAGAAAGGGAATTTAATTTGAGAGATTACAAAATAATTTTACAAATAATTTTTTTAACTTGAGATAATTAAAAATATTTTTACTTTATTTTTGTGAGATGAATGAAGAAGGGAAATTTTAAGCGACTGAATTTCGATGACTTTCAGTTTCGAATCTGACAGCAACCCTGCTTGAAAAGGATGGCAAAATCGAGAGTATCGCTGAAGCAGCAAGTGTCTGTTGTCATAGCGACGCACTGGTGGTTCACCCCAAATATGCTTTGTGGGCCGTAACGCACAAGGGCTGGAGAATTGGAAAAACCAAAATTCTTATTGAAAATCATGAATAGAAATCTGTAGTCAAATAGATTTTAATCATTTGATTTTGAAATTGTGTGGCTTGTCAAGGCCATTTAGTTGTGCTTTTTAAAGTAGGTACCTAAAAATAAAAATTACCTTGAATTGTAATTATTGATTATCCCACTTTTAATTTTAACTTACACTTTATTAACAGTTTTGATTGACATACTTCTTCAATTTTAACTGATACTTTATTAACACTTTTGATAATTACACTTTAATTTTAAAATTTTAACTTACTCTCTATTAACACTTTTTGATTATCACACTTTAATTCACACTTTTTATTTTCAAAAGTATTTCACTTTTCTAAAGTATACACTTAATAAAAAATTACTAAAACCTTTAACTAAGTTTTTTGATTATATCTCCAGAAGATTTTTTTATACATTTTAATTCAAAGAGTAGACAAAAGGGATTTAATTCTTCATGCTTAATTTATATTTAATTAATCTGAAAACTTTTTTACAAATTTAAAATTTCCATAATGCCTTCTTAGTATGAATCAAAATCTGAAATTTAAATTTTATAAGCATTTAAAAAAGATTATAATATGATGAAAGTGATGAAATACATCTTCTGTTTCTTATTGGGAATTTCCTTATACCATAATAATGCTGTTTTAAAAATTTTAGGCATTTAGTTCTAAAGCCATTATTCATTAGAACGGCAGATATGTAGCACATACAAAATCACTCAGAGTACTTGAAAAGCGGCTTGCTATATACTAACACTCTATATGAAATATACTTCCTATATTTTCACATTCCATATGAAATATACTTGCTATATACTCATATTCTATATAAAATACACCTACACTTACAGTTGAAATTACTTAATAAAAACAAATCTAACATAATAATAAAAAAAATCACTCCTCAAATCTTAGAAAAGGAGCCATTTAAGGAACTGAATTATTTGCTACTATTATTTTAGATCAACTATTATTTCATTTTGCTAGGTTTTTATAATCTCATCTCAAATTTTATTCAACTGAATATTGTAAAGATGTATTGTAATAAAATTACATTTTTTTCAATTTGTAAGAAATCCCTGTTGTATTTTATGTAAGTTAGCGTCTAAAAATAAAAACAATAAAATATAAAAATTACATAAAAAATAAAAACTATAAAAATGTTTAGAAATAATTTTGATTCTCACGGCATTGTAATATCATTTGAAGTACATCAAATATCTGAAGTGCTACATATATTTGTAACAAAATTAATAACTTCTTTATCTCATTAAAGTAAAGTTTTGTTCTACAAGATTTATTAATGTGCATGTATCAAAAAATATATACGTCAACAACATACAAAACGCCATAAATGTTAAAAAAAAAATTAGATAATAAGTAAAAATGAGAGTTAAAAAACTGAAACATCTACAGTTGAAATTACTTAATAAAAATCTAACATAATAATAAAAAAATCACTCCTCAGTCTGAATTATTTGCTACTATTATTTTAGTTCAAATATTAGTTCCTTTTGCTAGGTTTTTACAATTTCATCTCAAATTGTTGTCAACGGAATATTGTAAAGACATCTTATAATAAAATTAAAATTTCTTTCAATTTATAAGAAATCCATGTTGTATTTTCCCATGTTTTAAATCCATGTTGTATTAAGTTTTTATAATAAATAAAAACAATAAAATATAAAATTACATAAAAATAAACACAATAAAATATAAAATTACATAAGAAATAAAAATACTAACTTTAAAAATAATTTTTGATTCTAACGGCATTGTAACATTCTAATATCATTTGAAATACATCAATTATATTTCTAACAAATTAAAAATTTCTTCAGCCCACTGGAAAAAACAATTTTGCTCTACAAGACATTAATGAGCATGCATCAAAAAAATATATATACGTCAACAATATACAAAATGTTTTAAATGTTAAAAAATTGGATAATAAGTAAAAAATGAGAGTTAAAAATCTCAAACACCTACAGTTGAAATTACTTAATAAAAAAAAAAAAATCTGACATAATAAAAAATCACTCCTAAATCTTAGACTGAATATTGTAAAGACATCTTGTAGTAAAATTAAATTTTTTTCCAATTTGTAAGAAATTCATGTTGTATTTTATATAAGTTAGCGTTGAAAAATAAAAATAATAAACTATTAATTTACATAAAAGTTAAACAATAAAATATAAAATTACATTAAAAATAAAAATAATAAAATACAAAATTACATAAAAAATAAAAATACAAACTTTTAAAAATAATTTTGATTCTCACTGCGTTATAACATTCTAATATCGTTTAAATGCTGTATATATTTCTAACAAGTTGATGATTTCTTCAACTTATTAAAAAAAGTTTTGCTCTACAAAATTTATTAATCTGCATATATCATAAAATATATATACATAAACAACATACAAAATGCTTTAAATGTATAAAAAAATTAGATAATAAGTAAAAAAATGAGAGTTAAAAATCTCAAACACCTACAGTTGAAATTACTTAATAAAAAAAAATCTAACATAATAATAAAAAAAATCACTCCTCAATCTTAGAAAAGGAGTCATTTAGCGAATCTAAGAACTGCATTAGGTGCCTTTTTTTTTCTCACTGTGGCTGAGTTAAGTGAGAGAACCGTTTTTTCCCCATTGAGCTTTTATGGGGCCCATTTACTTCAGCCACTTTAAAAAAATAATTCTTGAGAAGTTGTTGGAAAGGAAAAAAAAATATATCATCACTCAGTCTCGGTCCGTGCTTTAAGGAAGGGCTTATAACTGTTTGAAAAAGTAAAAGTAGGGAGAGCCGGGCACGGATGGGGGTGGGGGACAGTTCAAGTGCGAAAGGGAGGGGTGGTCGGGGTATAAGAAGGAAAACGATAATGAGCCCCAACCAAAGTGCCAACAATAGAGATCAGAATGATTCAAGCTGCATTTGTGGAAACTGTTTCGCAGAGGAGGTGGAGGGAAGGGATGATGTGAAATATTGCGGTGCTCTGGGAATTACTGTATATTCATTGTTTTAGAAATAATCAGTCTTGGAAAAGGACCTTAGTTAAAGCCCTTTGCTTCAGAGGTTCTTATACTGGGATTCTGTTTGCTGATTTATTTCTTTTTAAGAATATCGAAACAAGTTCATTTTAATACTGATGAGGATTCAGAGTTAAATTAAGGGGTAAACATATATTAATATAAAAAAAAATGTTAATGAGTTGAATTGGTCTAATAGATTGCGTAGAAGGTTTGTAAATCAAAGCTTCCGTTTCTATGTCACGCTCTTACTGTAGGCTGGTTTGGATTGTCGCTCTACGGTCATTTGGGGCAAACTATAGGCTAAAATTTTCACAGATCTATTAGTTGCATATTAGCACACTAGCTGGCAACATGGAGCACGATTTTGGGAATAGCACCTGCTGCAGTCCTTTCTTTGAAACTTACTTATCCTACTACCTTAGTTAAATATCTTTGCTTCACAGGTTCTTATGCTAGGCTTCTGTTTGCTAATTTATTTCTTTTTTAAGAACATCGAAACAAGTTTATTCTTAATACTGATTATGATTCAGAATTAAATTATGTTGTAAACACATATTAATCTAACAAATTACAGCTGTTTAATAAGCTGAATTGATCTAATAGATTGTGCAGTGGGTTTCTGAATCAAAGCTTCCCTTTCCATGCCACGCTCTAACTGCAGATTGGACGAGGATGCAAAAGCCCTAAACGCTTTTGGAGGGTTTGCTCAAGATTAATGTTGATGTATGGTAACAGCATACCTACCACCGGGTGACGTTGAGTCTATTACATCACTGAAAGTTGAATTTTCTACATCTAGTGTCGAAAGACTTCGGTCAAAGTATTCGACACTCATAAAAAAGGACCTTCGTACAATTGATTAAATTTGTATGAAGAACATTGAACATTGAACACATTAAACAACATTAAATTTGCTGAAACGATAACACCAAAAAAGGAAAACTTTTTTTTTCATTATTTAAGCTCTCCTTTCCTTCCTTTTTTAGTATTTTTAACTCAAAAACGACTATTAAATCATCACACGTAAAAAGACTCGTAAAAATCTTTATCCTATACACGTATGCAGTAGGAAGTAATGAAAATATCAAGGTTCCAAATAACTTGAGAAATCAAAGATTCCTACATGTATTTATTTTTGTTAGTAATATATATATTTATCCAGGTGACGCAACTGTCAGTTGCTATACTGGTTTATAAGGTTTTTCAGATGGTGCTACTATGAATTGCTATTCTGGTTTATAAGTCATTATATACGATATTTTCTCCCCCTTTTTGTTTTCATTTGCAATGTGTTCAATAAAATGTCTAATAATGGTTGTGATAACAGTCAAGATAGTTTTTGCCATATTAATGGTGAGTTACTTATCAAAAACACTAACGAAACCAAAAGGAATTGTACGAAAGTTTTATTTTGCTTACTTCACAGCACAGTTTTGAAACCAATAAAAGTTTCCAAAGTTACCAACGCAAGGTATGCATACGTTTTGTCTGTTAAGAAATTTTAAGGAAAAGATCACAAAGTAAAAAAAAAAATCTTTTAAGTGTTTTGTATGGTGTGGAGAACCCTATGGTAAGCGAGTTTAGTGGACACTTAAAAATATTACTGCTACTATTATGCGTAAAATTCAGCCACGTGAAACAATTTGTAAAAGCAATTGCAAAACATTGTCACAAAAAAAACTTTAATTTGTCACAAACAAACTTGAAAGATGGTGTCTTTGTTGGCTGTTATATAAGAAAATTAATGAACGGCCGTAACTTTGAATCTATAACGAACCAGAACGAAAAGGACGTTTGGACAGCATTTAAAAAAAAAAAATTATTTTTAGGTTCCTATTTAAAAAACTAGATCCAAAACAGAAAATATATTTTAATCTATGATGACAAAATTTCAAAAACTGAGATGTAAAATGAGTCTGTAGTCTCATGTATATATTCACAATTAAATTTTTGCCCTGAAAATCTTTTATCATTGAGTAAAGAGCAAGTTGAGCATTCTCAGTAATATACACTGAGAGTCATGGGAAACCTCTTAAAAGTCATGGGATACCTCTTAACATCGTGTCGGCCGTCCTTTCGCCCGGCGAAGTGCAGCAACTCGACGTGGCATGGACTCAACAAGTCGTTGGAATTCTTCTGCAGGAATATTGAGCCATGCTGTCTCGATAGACGTCCATAATTGTGAAAGCGTTGATGGTGCAGGAGTTTGGACACGAACAGACCTCTCGATGATGTCCCATAAATGCTCGATGGGATTCATGTCGGGCGATCTAGGTGGCCAGAACATTCGTTGGAATTGTCCAGAATGTTCTTCAAACCAATCGCGAACAGTTGTGGCCCGGTGACATGGCGCATCGTCATCCATAAAAAAATCCCATCGTCGTTTGGGTACATGAAGTCCATGAATGTCTGCAAGTTCTCTCCAAGTAGCTGAACATAAGCATTTCCAGTCAGTGTTCGGTCCAGTCGCACCAGAGGACCAAGTCCATGCCATGAAAACAGCCCACACCATTACGGAGCCACCACCAGCTTGAACAGTGCCTTATTGACAGTTTGGGTCCATGGCTTCGTGGGTCTGCGCCACACTCGAACCCTACCATCAGCTCGTACCAACTGAAATCGTGACTCATCGGACCAGGCCACGGTTTTCCATTCATATAGGGACCAACCGATATGCTCACGTGCCCACGAGAGTAGCTGCAAGCGATGTCGTTCTGTCAGTAAAGGCACTCGAGTCGGTCTTCTGCTGGAATAGCCCAAGAAAGCCAAATTTCTCCGCACAGTTCTAACAGACAAGTCCCTTGTATGTCCCACATTGATTTCTGCGATTATTTGGCGCAGTGTTGCTTGTCTGTTAGAATTTACGACTCTTTGCAGACGTCGCCGGTTTCGGTCGTTAGGTGCAGGCGGTCGACCACTGCGCTGTCCATGGTGGGATGTTATGCCTGAAATTTCATACTCTCGGCACACTCTTGACACAGTGGATCTGGGAATGTTGAATTCCCTAACGATTTCCGAAATGGCATGACCCATGCGTCTAGCTCCAACTAACATTCCGCGTTCAAAGTCTGTTAATTCCCGTCGTGCGGTCATCATCACGTCAAAACCTCTTCACATGAATAACTTGAACAGAAATGAAAGCTCTGCGAAAGCACTGCGCATTTATACCTGTTCTACTCGATGCTACTGCTATCTGAAAATTTGCATGTTGCTATCCCATGACTTTTGTCACTTCAGTGTATGATAAAGTACAAAATGTACTATAGCTATTGGAATGTAAATATAAAGGGGATTATTCTGGTTCACTAATTCAGAAATTAGGGAAACATCGCATAAAAGAGAGCTATAGATGTATTTTTGCAGATAAAAAACTTTAAGAAAGTACGATACTATGGATTACCAGGAGGAAGGGTAATATTTACTATTATCGTTATAATTTTGGAAAACAATATTCTAAGTTTATTTTTGCTCTCATGTAATATATGGTTTTCCTTTTATGGCGTTGAATTTTAGAGATATAAAAGCCAAAAATTAATGTAATGTTGCAAAATAATTATAATAATATTATGAATCATCAAAGTAATATGAATCATTGTAACAGTTATCAATAAGATAGTTGTCCTTTTTAATATTCTATATATAATCTTTTTTAAAATTGCAGTCTTGTAAAATATAATTCCTACAGAGTCACATTAGTTTCGTCTTACTTCAATGAAAAATGACACCTTAAAATTTTATAAGGATAAAATTGCAAAGACAGATCAATTGTCATATCTGGGATTCATTTGTTTGTAAGTATTTAAAAAGTGATTACACTACAACACATAGATTTTACCGGTAGTGATTTCCTAATAAGCAAATAGAAGAGAAATATGACTTCATACAAAACCTTTAGGCTTGCCAATAAAATGATATAATTTTAATACTTAAACTATTAACATCTGTGCAATTTATCTAATTTTAGTAAGCAATCTGAGGACAATTGATTAAAAGTTTTTGCTTGGTATGATGCATAAGTATCATGTAAAATATGAAAAAAAATTATTCCCACTACTACTCTATGTCTACTCCATAGAAATACTATAACAATAAATATTATAAAAGTCAATTTTAGTTGCTTCAAAATGTGCAGTTAATTTAAGAATGAAAGAAAATAGATAACATCATGTTTTATAAATATATAAAAGAAGAATTCACTTAATTCATTAAAAATAGGCGTTTTGAAGTGGATACCAGATTTTAGTTTAAGAAAATAATAAATTATAATAGAAGGCAAAAAAAAAAAAAAAAAGGATGAAAATTCCTTTATCTATAAAATATCTCCTGTATTTACAATGACAAGGAATATCTGTGTAATAAGAAAATATTTAACTAGCATATACTATTTGAAATTCTTCCTTTATGATAAAAATGAAACATATTATATCTGGGCCTGATAGCCGAGTAACTAGCTTTCTGGCGTTAGGTACCAGAGATTTCGGCTTCGAGTCCCGGCTATGCAGTGAATGCTTGTATTGGTTCAGGATCCTCTTTAAACCGGAGGATCCTGTCCGGTCTAATATGACTGTTGTGCTGACAACCCTACTCCGTAGAAAGAAAACAATCTCAACAATATCTCACCAGTGTTCACATTTCGGAATCACCATGGAGTTGTAGCGCTATTCAATAATTCTTCTTCGATTACTTGTTAGAATATTTTAAGTATTGAATATTAAGCCAAATTTTTGAAATTACGTTTGAACTTTAGTAATATTATTAAATTTAGTAATTTTAGTGCAGGGAAGCCTACACAAAGTCAAAGGACACCGTCGCAATCGATATCCAAGGCTAAGGGTAATTAATATGCAGCTTCACTTTTAGCGAGGAACCACGAGGGCTGAAGATTGACTAAACCTCAAGACAATGCTCTACGATCATATTAGACCGGGACTATGGTTTAAAGTTGATTCCGAACCATTATAAACGTCCATAGCGATATTTGAACCCGAAATCTGTGGTACTGAGCGCCGGAAACGCTAGCCCCTCTGACGATTGAGTCCCTTAAATGTAAAAACTAACCAACGCATTTTGTATCAATGTAAAAATAATAAACGCAATTTTTTAACTTTGCAAAAAAATAATAAATGCAATTTTTTAACTTTGTAAAAAATAATAAATGCAATTTATTATCTTTGTAAAAAATACACAATGCAATTTGTTGTCAACGGAAAGTCAACGTAAAAAGTAATCGATGCAATTTATTTTATGTAAAAAAATGTTGTTACTAATCCTCCTGGTGCAGTAACACCTACACTAGGTCCAAAGGACATCGTCGTATCGCAGCTTCACTTTTAGTGAGAAATTACGAGGGCTGAATACTGACTGAACCTCAAGACAAGGCTCTACGGTGATATTAGGATGGGAACTATCGTTTAAAGTGGATTTTGAACCACTAGAAAAATCCATGGTCCCGTTGGGACACGAATCCGATAGTCACTCGGCCATCATGCCCGCATAAAACATACAATTTCTAATTAAAAGGGAATTAAACAAAGCAGGATATAAATATTTAAAAAAATACGTGCTTCTAATTTACAGTGACAAAATATTAAACATTAAAGTTTCTGAAATGAAATATGAATAATACAAGTTCAGTTTGTTTAAATGTATTACTACTTTCTTAAACCTATGCAAGCAACAAAATTTTCTAACATGATCTAGTAGCACATCTTATTCAGAAAAAAAGTGAAAATGATTCTTGCCTATAAATTAGAGAAGGAATATATTTTAAAAATGCTTACAACTTTCCCGAATAATTGCTGCTGCAAATCCGATATGAGATGCTGACGAAAGATAGAATCTTATTATTGAAGATATTAATGATGCTCTAAGTAACTTGAGTTTTGGAGTGGTTCGTTCCCAAAACTTTTTAGGTGCAGCTCTCTTTCAATTGTTTGCATTATAAATTAAGATTAATGTCTTCTTATGGCCAAACATATCTGCAGTTGTTTTCTTCGCGAAGAAGCAGTTGAAGATTTTGTACAAGTCGGAGACGTTTGCGGCTAAATGCACAAAGACAGCGTCATTAAGAATAAAATTTTAACTTCCTCTTTTGCGGATGCGTATCCGCTTGGATGACCACACAAAAACTCCATTAATATCCATTTGGATCAAGGATGATAAAGGAAAAGAGAGATTTCCTCAAATGAGAGCCCCCGTGTCCAATTGAAAGGGGCAGACATGTTTGGTCACAAAATATCCCTCCTCCTTGTATTGATCATTGCTTAGTAAATAAGATATGAAGACAAGATGAAATATAGACATCAACATTTAAAAATTTACTGAATATGTTAATAGACTAGTTTAATAAACATATTTATATTTATAAATATGTTAATTAAACTTAAATATTCTGTATTTATCATAATTTAAAAAATTTTAGTCATTGTGTCATCAGGATTAGATTTTTAGCTTTTGGCAAGGACTCATGGAATCTATGAATTGGTGTCACTTAAAATATTTTACATGTATATTGGTTTTTGTATATACAATATATTTTATGATATCAACAAAACTATAATGGAAGGAAATTGTATTGATCATTGTTTGATAAATAATAAGACGTGAAGAGTAGATTAAATGTAGACATCATCATTTACAAATTTATTGAATAAAAAAATCATAAATATGTTTATTGAACTTTGTTTTTTTTAGTATTTGTCCTTATTTCAAAAAATTGCAGCCATTGTATCATCATGATTTGATATTTTTCGTTTGGTATAAATTCATAGGTTCAAGACTACAATCTATGAATTGGTACCATATAAAAATTTTTACATATATATTGGTATTTTGCATATGCTATGATATATATATTTCATGAAATTTTCTGATTAAAACTTTAATGGCAGAAATTTTATATAATCTAAAAAAATAAAATTTTACTAAAAATTTATAAATGTTTATTAATAATGTTAATAATTTTTCTTGGATTTAGCTTTTTAGTATTTATCATTTAAAAAAAAATTGCAGCGATTGTATCATTTGATTTGTTTTCTAGCATCAATTAGATTCATAGATTCTAGTCTTGAAGACTAGAATCTATGAATTGGTGACACATAAAATATTTTACATATATATATTGGTATTTTGTGTATACGATTTTATATACAGATATTTTATGACCTTTTCTGATAGCAACAAAATTATAATGGCGGAAATTGTATTAATAGTTGTTTAATAAATAATAAGATGTGAAGAGAAGATGAAATTAAAGGTAGACAACACCATTTACAAATTTACTTAATAAAAAATTTTTATAAATATAAATATGTAATAAAATTATATTAAAAATATGTAAATAATATTTATAAATATGTTTGTTGAACTTAGATTTTCTGTATTTATCATTATTTAAAATAATTGCAGCCATTGTATCATGATTTGATTTTTTTTTTTGGCATCAATTCATAGGTTCAAGACTAGAATATATGAATTGGTGCCACATAAAATATTTGTACATATATATTGGTATTTCGTATATACGATTTTATATACATATATTTTATGAAATTTTCTGATAGCAACAAAACTATAATGACTGCAATTTTTATACAAACTAAAAAATTTACTGAGTAAAAATTTTTAAATGTTTATTATTAATGTTAATAATGTTTCACTTTAGTTTTTTTTAGAACTTAGCTTTTTAATATTAATAATTTAAAAAAAAAAAAATTGTAGCCATTGCATTATCATGATTTGATTTTGGCATCAATTCATGGTTCAAGACTGGAATCTATAAATTGGTGCCACATAAAATATTTTACATATTGTTTATATTGTTTTTGAATATACAACTTTATATAAATATATTTATAATGAAATTTTCTGATAACAACAAAACTATAATGGCAGAAATTGTATTAATAGTTGTTTAATAAATATTAAGACTTGAAGAGAAGATGAAATATAGACATCGTCATTTAAAAATTTATAAATATGTCTGTTGAACTTAAAATTTTTGTGTTTATTGTTATTTAAAATAATTGCAGTCATTGTAACATCATGATTTGAGTTTTAGCTTTTGGCATGAATTCTTAGAATCTATGAATTGAGGCCACACATAATATTTTACATATATATTGGTATTTTGTATATACGATTTTTTTGATACATATATTTTATTGAAATTTTCTGATAGCAACAAAACTATAATGGCTGAAATTTTACACAATGTCATAATAGGAAAAAAGCTTACATTTTGAAGCTTAATTGAAAGATAAGTTAAGATTAATTGGAATACCAAAGTTAATTTATCTTTAGGAAACAGTTTCTAAATCGTATTGTTTTTGTGAATATAAAGCTTAGACTTTTGAAGAATAATCGCTTTTGAGAAAATATGTTTTACAAAACTGATGAATATTATCAACATTAAAAATAATTAATTCATTATTTTTAACATGCATTAACATTCTGGCAATGATAACAACAACTTTTAAATGTCTCATTCATAATTGTTCAAATGTTAAAATTATTCATAATTGTTCAAATGTTAAAAATTATTCATAATTGCTTTACTCTATTGATAACACTTCTCATTGTATTTCCTGATAATTTACTAAATATTACAGATAAAATTAAGAATTTTATGATATCTTTTGCTGTAGATAAAAAAATTAATCCATTCTGTTCAAACTTTTATAGATAAACATATCATTTTATATAAGGAAAGTTAGAAGAACGGTGATAAATAATGATAAGTTACAGATATTTTTGAAATTATTTCAGATGTTTAGCTCAAATTATATACATGAATCAATATTATACTGATAACAAAAAATAATAAATAAATAATAATTAATAATAATATTAACATAATAAATAAATAAATAAATAAATATTAATAAAATATAAATAAATAATAATAATATTATAACAAATATAATATGTTTATAACGAAATCAACGCTGAAGACTTTCATATTATTATATTCTGATTATTAAAATTTAATATTATGAATAAACAATCATTAAAAATTATTCATCACCAAATGCGTTAAGATATTAAACACACACACTCACATACATAATGTATAATGAATAAAAGAATGGATGGGAATTTCGACCAATATTAAAAAAATATAATTATAACGATTTTATTTATTAAATAATTCCATGTGTAAACATAATTTCCATGTGTAAACAAATTATAAGAAAATTAATGAAAAAAAAGATGATTTTAGGTTTTATTTATTTACATCTAATGTACAGAAAAACATTTCCTTAATGTATGAAAGTATTAAACATTTATTTCGTGATTCTAAAGTATTTTTTTTTTTGTGTATCTATTTTGCTATTGATCTTTTTTCTCTTACGTTAGGAATCATTTAATCATGAATTCCTTTTTCGCTCTTTCTGTTTATTAATGGATATTTTTAGCAAAGTTAGAAAAATAAGAACATTTATATTTTAGAGAAAAAAAAACTTTTTTAAGCAAAAACGAAACTGAATAAAATCCATTGAATATTTGTGTACATTAAGTTTTTCTAATAAATGATTAGATATTATAATAAATATAAATTTTACTAAAATAAATTTTTCTATAGTACTCCAAATGGTATCATATATCATATTATTTGGAGAAAAAGAGAACGTATATATATATTTTTTTTCTTATTTTAAAAGATCAATGGAATATTTTTCAGATTAAAAAAATTTCCCTTTCAACAATTAATTGTAAAAAATAATTAATTTATGCACATAAACTTAAATTTTAACGTTAAACTTGAGCACATTAAATAGACTGTAATTTTTAATAGTTACTTAAATAAATATTTTGATATTTTAATATTTCATAGTTTGTTATTCAGATTAAATAACTTGTTATTTTTAATACTTAGTTAAATAAATAGTTTGTTATTTTCACAGTTCATAGTTTGTTATTCATATTAAATAGCTTATTATTTTTAATAGTTAAATAAATGGTTTGTTAATCACATTAAATAGCTTGCTCCTTTTAATAGTTAGTTAAATAAATAGTTTGCTATTTTCATAGTTCATAGTTTGTTATTCACATTAAATTTGCTATTTTCATAAATAATGCTGAACAAAAATTTTATTTATTCTTAATAATCTAAAAATGATTAATACTAAAGTACAAAAATACTATTCAATATAAAAATACTATTCACTATAAAAATACTATTTACTATAAAAATTACTATTCACTATAAAACATGATATACGATATAAAAAATACTATTCAATATAAATCATACTATTCAATATAAATCACAAAAATTCAATATAAAAAATACTATTCAATATAAATCATACTATTCAATATAAATCACAAAATTTAATATAAAAAGTACTATTCAATATAAATCATACTATTCAATATAAATCATACTACTCAATATAAAAAATACAATTCAATTTAATAAATTTTTTTTAAACAATTATTTATCTTCTGTATTCCTTTAAATTATTAGTAAAATAATGATTTGAGAATTATTAAAAATAATTATTATTGGAGAATTATTAAAAATAAAGCATAAGTTACTGATAAATAATTGTTTAAGGACTATTTCTGAGTCAAAAACAGTAATTTTTTTTTGCAATAAGTTAGAGTATGCATAAAATTTAGTTTGATAAGTGTTCTTAGCCCAAATTTTTCATAAGAAATAATAACAATTACTTTCACTCAAGTTTATTTAGTTTTTATCAAAATTGCTCTTCACATTTTTTCATCGAAGTTTCCAAATTGCAAAGAGTGATCTAAAATGTCAGCCCGCACCCACCTTGACTCCGGGCCTTTTAGAGCAGGCTTTTCTTTGTAAATGACGTACGGAGGAGAAACGATGACGATTGCTAATGATAATGCAATCGTAATCGAATCAGCGAGCTAGAGAAATCAACTCATGCAGACGGAAACGGAAAGATATAGGTATACATCTGTGTGGAAATAATTAGCGAAATTTTCAGAGCGCTTCTTCGGAAGTTGATTTCGAAATTCTTACGAGTTAGGAAACTCGTGTATTAATAGAGTCGGATAATTTAAATGGAGCTTTTAATCCCGACTACAATTTAAGGGAAGATCCCCCTCCCCCGCACGATAAAAGCAAGAGTCTTCTCCTTTGCAAAAGTTTATTTTTATAGAAATGTCTGGCTTGCTTTTTGAAGAGGTTTTATTTTTCAAAAGAAGCACAAACAAATTTGAAATAATTTATTTCTCATTCAATCACTGATTTACCGAAAATAAATTCTTATATTTAAAAACAAGCACTATGAGAATATATATGAAGAATTAAAAGTAAATAATCAATAATAATAATTATTATTTTAATTATAATAATTATTCTTTTAACTATAATAATTATTATATATATAATTATATAGTAATTATAGAGACATAATGGCCGATTGGCTAGAGCTCACACAACAAGTAACACAGCTAATCCCAACGTTCGGATTATAGAAATGTCTGGTGCTTTTTGAAGAGAGGTTTATTTTTCAAAGAATCATAAACAAATTTGAAATAAGTCATTTCTTATTCAATCACTAATTTACGTCAAATATTATTCATTACCTTGTTCTGTATAAAATCCTCATTTTTAAACAAGCACTATGAGAATATATATTTATTCGGTCATGAAAAATTAAAAAGTAAATAATCGATACTAATTATAATTATAATTTATATTATACTTTTAAATGATCAAGAATAATAATTATTATTGATCATAATTAAAGAACAATAATAATTATATATAATATTATCATTAAAATAACAATATTTTTAAATATAATTATAAATATTATTATTTTGATAATAATATTATATAAAAATATGGTCTATAATAATTATATATTACTTTTTCTTAATTATATGATACTATTTCCAAATTGTAAAATCACTTTTAATAGTATCATCATCATCGGCACAACAGCCCCCTGTGGGCCAAGGCTGCCTGCCTACTGGCAGATTACGAGACAAGAGATGTTTTCTTTTTACGGGGTAAGGCTGTCAGCCCTATGCCCAACGCTCAACAACCATATTAGACTGGGACCTATGGTTTATAGTGGATTTCGAACCACTAAAAACATCCATGACTCGAACTCGAATCCTGTGGCACCAACCCAGAGTGTTAGTCACTCAGCCACTCTTTTCACCGAAAAAAATGGTGACAAGTAGAGTTATCTGAACATATCCGTAATTTTCCCAACTGCGTGAGAATAGCACGAATTTCAGGAAGACGGTGTTCCACCTCATTGGACTTTGGATGTTGGTACTTACTCAAAAGAGATGCTTTTGCTACACTGGTTTGGACGCACGGATGATGATTTATCATTATTAATATGGCCACCAAGATCCTCTCTCTGCCAATGAGGGATCCTAAACGCCATATGAATTCTTTTGACAGGATTGTATTAAAGATCTCTTTTATAAACCACTAATGGTGAAAAACACTCAGCGAATATAATACACTTTAACACGTGGTGCATTAAGAACTATTGGAAATGTAAAAATGCAGAATATTTAGAGTAAATTTGAATATAGTTTGTTGCGTTATGAAAATTCACTCACTGTACATTCAAAATTACTAACTTAAAAATTTTTGCAATTTTTCTTTTCTTATTGTATTATGAGTAATAGTTTTGAAAAAAGTTAACTTTTAAAATACAGTCATTCTCTTGTGCTAATCCTACATATCGTTAACTATTAACGCAACATTTACATAAATTTTAATTTTTATAAAAATTTGAAAATTTTTTTAATGCATCAGAATGTAAGTCTCATCGTAATGTATTTAGCATAAAAAGCTTTTCTCTTGTTTTGATTTCTTAAAAACAATTCGTTTTGCTGACTGCTTGTTGAGCGAAAAATTTTACACATTAGAAGTGTTGTAAACGGAGAAGGGAGAGGGGGGTGTAGAAAAGGGTGCAAAAAAGGGAGGGAGGGAGGAAGGAAGGAATATAGCTCCCTTATATTCCCTAGTAAAAATCCAAAACGCTGAAACAGCAAAATTTAGGCATTCATGCGTTTTCTCGATCATAAAGTAAATTCCGTTCGTCTTTTTTTCTTGCAGGCAGGAATGTTCGAAATTGAAGGTTGAGAGCAGACGAAAAGTTGTAAGGGGGTGGAGTGAAATCTAGTGAAGGGTGTAAGAGAGAATAAAGGGGTGGAGGAGGGGAATGGTCTTGGTATACATATATGTGTTTATATTCAGAAGTGGTTCTTGTAAGCGAAAATATCGCAAAACATACGGAAGAGGGGGTGGAAAGGGAGGGTTAGATGACATAAATTGTCGTTTGGCGGCAACGCTTACAAAGGGAGATTTTCTGGTCGAACGACAACTAGTTGACGTTGCCACTTCAGGAAAAGGGAAATTTTTTTGCGCATTGTCAAATGGTGATGCCGATTTCGTTATAGAACAGGCGTTAAATCTCAAGACCATTGCTTCTATTTTTTTCCTTCACTTTTTGACTTTCATTTTTTTCCTTTGATACCGAAACAGTTGATGGTGTTAAAAGGGTTATTTGTAAAAAGTAATTCTTGCAATTTATAAAGCTCTTTTGGCAAGTTATAGATTTATTTTTGTGTTCTTTAATAAACGAAAAAATTATTTGCATATTTATTCACATTCATGTTGTTTATTAAAAAGGTAACGTGTAATAATTTAAATTAATGAAATCTGTTTATATAAAGTAATTGTATATAATTTTTAATATGTGATTGTTGGCAAATTGCAAACTGCATAGTTGTTGGCAAATTGCTGGCAAAAAAATCACAAACTGCATATATTTTTATATTTTAAAAATTTAAGAACTGACTGTAATCATAGTTTAAATCAAATATAAAATCAATTAAACGCTTTATAAATTATCATTGGAGAAACAGATTAAACTATTCTTCGGTTAAGTTTGATGTGATCAGCAATTTTATTTTTGTGTCTTTTATTTAGATTGACCATGTCTATGCCTAGGAGAAGTATGAAAGATTCTTGGGCAACAAATCCGTTCGTTGTGTTCATTGGAAAGTGAGCTAACCGACAAGATACCTTCAACAAGACAGTGGTCTTCAAAATTGTGGTTGTAAAATGCAGGCATAGGATAGTGGTGCACATTGTATAACGCTGAATTCTGTATATATCTGTCATTCTCGTGGCGATGATTTTAGGTCAAAATGCTGTCGTTCAAAATTTACAATTTCATTTATCTTTTACTACTTACAAAATGAATGCTTTTTATTTCATAGTGTTTTAATTTTTTTTAGAAAAAGAGAGGTATATGCAGTTGAATATATAAATTACATTTAAATAAAATTAATGCTATGTTTAGATGAAATTTATTTTAATCTTGTTTTGTAATAGCTTATGCGATATTTTTTGATGCAATGAAGTATGTAATTTTCTTTATCTTAGGCCTCGATTTTCTATAGTAAAGCCATTGAATTTTGACTTACAATTATAAAGTTTATTAATTAAATAATATTACAGCGCATACGTATTAATTAACCAATGATAATAACAATACATCTCAGAAAACTACAAACACATTTGATATAAAGCGAATTAATTCAGAATTAGAAATAATTATTATTTGATGCTCAAAAATTACAAAAACAATGACATGTATGGGTATGATGTTGTTTTGTGAAGATTTATAAAATGTTATTTGTTTCCATTGGTATAATTTTCAATTAAACGATCCATTAATATTGTTTTTACTACAAGTGCTAATCTTTAGTGGTCACGCTTTATATAAAGATGTAACCATGCCTGAATTATTTCAAGTTGAAAATTTTTCAAGTGAAAATATCGTGTGAATTTGTTTTCATTTAAAACATTTTAAATGATCTTTTCAAAAGTAAAAGGTCGGACTTTTAAATATGTCTTAGTATTCTGCACAATAAGGAAAAGTAATTGTGCTTTAAAATGCAGAATTTATTTATATTTAAAATTGTATCAATTTGTCATAAATATCAAGGTATCGACTAAAATGTTTGCTTAAAAGGAATAAAACATGGTATGTTATATGATTTATATCAAGCACCATTTTATTTCAGGAATAAACATTGACATCACATAACAAAGATCAATGATTTGTAAATTTTACCAATGTTAAAATAACAAAGGTGTTCATAAAATTGTATCAATGTTTCATAATAAAGGCATATTTAAATTATACCAATGTTAAAAAACGAAGATGCACTTTAAATTGCACCAATGTATCACATGTTCTTTATATAACAAAAGTTACGTTATAAGACGTAAAACATACTACGTTATATTTATATCAAACACATTTTATTTTTAGAATAAAGAGTGGCATTACATAACGAAGATGTAGGATTTGAAAATTATACTCATGTTGAAATAACAAAGATGTACTCTAAATTTTCATAATAAAGACATATTTTAAATTATACCAATGCTAAATAATAAAGATGCACTTTAAATTGCATCAATGTTTCATAATAAAGACATACTTTAAATTATACCAATGTTAAATAAAAAAGATTCACTTTAAATTGCACAAAGGCATCATATGCTCTTTATATAACCAAGCATGTTATGCTATGAGATGTAAAAAACATGTTACATTAGAAGGTTTATATCAAACACCCCTTTTTATTTCAGAGTAAAACGTGACATTACATAACAAAGCTGTATGATTTGTAAATTATACCAATGTTAAAAAACAAAAGATGCACTTTAAATTGCATCAATGCTTTATATGTTCTTTATTTGGCTAAATATGTTATGTTATAAGATGTAAAACATGTTACGCTGTAAGATGTAAAACATGTTATGTTATAAGATTTATATCAAACACCCTTTTATTTCAGAATAAAGACTGGCATTACATAGCAAGGATGTATGATTTGTAAATTATACCAATGTTAAAATAACAAAGATGCACTTTAAATTGTACCAATGCATTACATGTTCTTTATATGACTGAAAACAGTAAAACACCCATAACACGGATGACAAAATAATCCAAACATTCTGCAATATAAGATTAGTTAAGCACTTTTTTAACTCCGTATTTACTTCAAAACTTGTAGCAATATTGACACAGGTCCCTCAACACAGCAACTTCAACCTCCCTCTTTCGAACAAAAAGTGATAGAGAGAAAAAAAAAAAATAATCTCAAAGTGTAGAATACCAAAAAACAAAGAACATTACTGAAGTTGTTGCTGCCGTTCGAAGGTGACACTTTGCATGCTGATCAAAGTACAGTCGAACACACGAAACATTAAGCACGATTTTCGACTCAGACCCTCCCCCACCCCTTTTCCACAATCTCCCCCTTACTGCTCCCCGATTCCTACGTGCCCGAAACTTCGCCATTTGCCATATCTCGATCCCCTCATATGGAAAGAAGACCCCATACGCAAGTGTGTGTGTGTTCCGTGCGAGTTGAGTTGAGTTGTATAGTAGTAGTGGTACTGCTGACTTCGGTTGTAGAAGGTTTAATGCGTTTTTGCGTTAAGTCCAAAAAATTCACGGTCGTTGAGTTCCAATGGATCAAATAGAAGTTGGTTGAAAGGTGCCTTGAATGCAAGATACAAGTTTTTCTTTTTCTGTAGTATGTATCTGTGAAATAGTTGCTTAGAAAGATTTTCTAAATGGACGCATTTCTTACTTTTTATGTATTTTTTTTTTGCTTTAAAATAGGAGAAAAGAAAAATTGGATTAAAAAAAAATCTGCTTTCACGAGACTTTTGGAAGTGTGAACGACGCTATAAGTTAGGCTGTTTTTTTTTTCTTTCGTCACGACTGTTTACAGAAGGAATTTTATTTATTTTTGTAAGGCACTAATAGTGATTCTTAGTAAAAAGAAGTCAACACAGTTTTTAATGCTTTTTATATTTAAATGTTAGAAAAACGTGGAAATTGATGAAAAAATGGTTAATGTTATTTGCAAAAAAAACATACTCATACATGTGAATTTTGTCCTGAGTAACACTATAAATAAAAAAAAAAAAAAAAAGAATAAAAAAATTTAGTATGAATAAAACGAATAAAAAATTAGAAATTCAGTCCTTAATTTTAGCATAAAAAATTGAATAAAAGTAAAGTATGAAATTCCTCTGAAATTTTCCCTTTTTTTTATTTTTTTTTAATTTTGTTTAAGGCATAGGTTTTTATTTGTAGACAATCATTTTTTACATCTAAACAATTAAATATATTAAATCATTAAATAACAAGTTTAATAGACGAAATTTGTATGAATATCACTCTTTATTTTCTATATTTCTGTACACTTTTCCAAGCCAGAACTCTACATATAATTATAATGAATACCTAGAATAGTAATATATATATATATATATATATATATATATATATATGTGTGTGTGTGTGTGTGTGTGTGTGTGTGTGTGTGTGTGAGTGAGTGAGAAAGAGAGTGCTTGTGTGTGCTTGAATAAAATCAAATAAAGATTAAAAACTAAACTAATAAAGATAATTCAAACGTTCCAATTGAATCATACAATAATACATTGACTACTGATGACATAAGTAGATAGTTAAATTAGATTTTATTAAGGAAAATCAATTTAATTTATTAAATACAAATTGCTTAAAATCTTGATAATTGTTTTGAGTTTTTACTCCGAATTAATTTAGTTCACTTGATTCGTGACCCTGTAGTAAAGTGCAGCTCTAGCATGCGAGAGGGTTAAGGATTGAATCCGTTAATGACGGTAGTTGCAATCACTGCTTTTAGTAAAGAAGTGATTGAATGGTGTAAAATATCTCGCATGGAAAACTTGTGTAAGCATCTGATACGGGCAGCATGCGCAAGTATTTCACATCAACAACTTATGTGATTATGTCGCATATAGAGTTCATAAAAGCAACTTTGCAAGGAATGAACAGCTGTGTAAGTATCTCGAATAAACATTTATAAACATCTTGCATGGACAGCAGGTTGCTTAGAGCAAGATTTTTAGTTTCGTCTTACACCTTAGAAAAATAATAGAATAACTACCTTTAAAAGTCTTCTTGAAATGCAATGTTTTGCCCGTCATCAGGCATTGATGTGCTGATGAGACTTACAAAAATAACAATTTATATTGGTAAATAATGTAATTTTGAAACAGGTATTCTTTGACGCCCAAACAGTTATTACTGCTTTTGTAAATTTCTCAAACAATGCATACAGGAAATTTGATGGCTAAGCATTTATGATAGTATAATTCAAAGTAAATAAGAATAAAAAAAAAAGGACATAAATGACATGAATTCAAGACGTTGTTGAGGCATGGGATATCGAATCTCTTGGAATTTTCAATGCATATTATTTAATAATTGTCTTAATTATAATAATCAATTTTATAAAAGCTAATAAATTAAACTGTTAAATGCATTGGCCAATTTCTAAGGGATAACATTAGCTCAATAAAACTTCAATATTAAGCTCTATTTCTTTATTGGGGGGGGGAGGGAGGGGGCGTTATAATAGTTTTTGGAATGAGGAAGTAATGATTTTCAGAGTATCTGTCTTGAGTATTGAGAATAACAGGACAATATCATCTGAGCAATACAACTTTGGGACGGGACACTCCATCACAATAACAAAAATTCTCGCTTTTCAAAACTAACTGTAACGTAAGCCACCATGATAATTAAATCTTCACAATTTTTTTTCACCTTAGCTATTAATGAGCTACCATATTGGCATGCTTAGTGCAATAGAGAAGATTTTTAAAAAATATACAACGTGATAGATGCAAAGTGAAGTGCACTCATGTCCATAAATTAAGGATAATTCAGAATCACACAGAAATTGAACTCTAAAATAAAAATTTCACCTGTAGAATTATCACACACATCTTGAAGAAGAATATGCAAATTAGAGGAAACCCCAGATGGCGCGGATAGTACGTCCCAATGACAGTGTAAGAGAGGGGTATATAAGGAATGGTGGCAAAGAAGTCAAAATTGTTCACAAGCGCTTTAAAAGCATTTCAGTGCAATAACCGCATAGTTATGGCAAAATGGAAGCATTTGGATGATTTTTTACGTGGTAGAATTATCGGACGACTGGAATGTGGACGTACCCAGCTGGAAGTATCCAAGGAACTTGGAATCGCCCAGAGTGTCATCTCCAGGCTTTGGCAACGATTCCAAGATGATGGTAATGTGAGTAGATGTTTACAGCACAGGTCGCCCCCGAGTTGCAACGCCAAATTAGGACCGGTATTTAGCAGTTACTGCCAAAAGAAACAGACGAAGCACAGCATCAGACCTGTCTCGTCAGCTCTCTTCAGCTACCGGTACGACAGTTTCAAGGCAGACCGTGTACAGACGCTTAGGGCACATTGGTCTATATGCTCGTAGGCCTGTCAGATGTGTTCCACTTACCGCAACTCACTGTCGCCTGCGATTAACATGGAGTAGAGAGCATGCATTGTGGACACCGCAACAGTGGTCTGGTGTGATATTTTCCGAAGAGTCCAGATTTAGTTTGCAGCCTGATTCTCGCCGGACTTTCATATGGAGAGCGCCAGGTACCCGTTACCACCAAGAGAACACCATTGAACGACACCGTCACGGTGGTGCAGGATGGCTCGTTTGGGGAGGAATTATTCTTGGTTCCAGAACTGACCTGCATGTTCAGAGTCTAACGATGACAGGCCACATCTATCGGGATGTCATTCTGGAACAACATGTGCGTTTGTTTCGGGGCGTCAGGGATGCAGAATTTCTGTTTATGGATGGCAACGCCCGTCCTCACCGTGCAAACATTGTAGACGAATGCCTTCAATTGGAGGATATCACCCGTATGGATTGGCCAGCATACTCACCGGACTTGAATCCAATAGAGCATGTGTGGGATAGGCTTGGCCGAAGAATTGCAGCCCGTCAACCCCTCCCACCTGTCAACCGGAACATCGGAGGGCATTGCTCGAGGAGTGGTGTAATATTCCCCAAGATGAGATTGATAATTTGATACTCAGCATGCCTAGGCGTTGTAAGGCCTGTATTGCATCGTCCGGGAGACATATTCCATATTAACCATCATACTAACCATGTTATACTGTTTTTTTGTAAATAGGTTCTTTTTTGAAATTTGTTCCAGGGAGTAAAAATCGCAATTTTTATTAATTATGTCAAACATATAGCATCTTTTTTTGCTCTTTACCTTTTGTTTAATAAATAGACTTTACAAATAAGTCAAATTTGTTTTGCTTCTTTCTCTTTCTTTGCGTGAACTTCATTATCCTTAATTTATGGACATGAGTGTAAAAAAGAATAATTCATGATATTGAAAAGAATATATATAGAAAAGTATTAAACAAAATCAAAACAAGAATAAGATATTGAATATATGTATTATAAAATATTTCTAACAGTTACTGATAACATTTTTTTAGTAAAAAAAAAAAAATAAATCGATATATGGAGAGATTGTAATGTCACACTCTATTATAAGTATTTAGACAATCAAGCTGCTAATTGAAAATATTATTATATGTCAATAATTTGTATTATTAACATCTATTTGCAAATTTGTAAATCGATGTTCAATAATATACAAGTTAATCACAATCAAGTTGTTAATGGCAAATATATTTTTTGTATTATGAGATATCAATATAGATATACTTCCTTAATATGCAACATATCATGAGTATATTGCTTTGTTTCATTGATATACAACATATCATGAATATATTGCATCTGTTAAAGTTTGTATATATTTTTGTCCAATAATAAGGAAGCTTATGATAAAAAATATGAAACATTAATTATTAAAAAAAAAAATTTCTATTAAAATTTTCTATATGCATATAAAAACCCGAAGTACATAAAACAATGGACATGTACAGCTATGAGAATATCTTATATAGCAACATAGCATGTATATGATGCTTAAATGTTGAAATTAATATATATATTTTTGTCCAATAATATGGTAGCTTAGGATTAAAGTGAAACATTAATTATTTAAAAAAAAATTTCTATTAAAGTTCGTACATGTAAAAAAACCGAAGCATATAAAAAAACGGACATGTGCAGCTATGGGAATATCCGCCAACGACAGATCCATTCATTAGCGAACAATTTTCTCCGACCCCGAATGAGTCAGCTCTTCTAAGTGGAATCTCGTCGTCGCGCGGCTTCCAGCATTTCACTTAAACCAAAAAGCGGCCGTACGGAACATCGGCAACTTAATTAGTACACGGGGATCGTGACGGGATGACGGGCACGAATACGCTGGAGGGTGGGGGTAGGGCTGTGTGCAGATAGAGCCAGGGGTTGAAGGGGGGTAGCTGTTGACAAAAGCGCGCTATCAGACGCAGGCCTACACGCGTTCGGGACCGAATTTCCGCATTTCAGTTAACGATGATGTCAACTGATGGTGGGAAATGTCCTGCAGTGAAGATCAGGAAATAAGTCAGCGGGGAGGGATGTAGTTTGATTTCTAAGGGTTTTTTTTTCATGCATCGATTAATTGTGAGGCAGCAAGATTGGTTCTCGGCTAATGAGTCAATGTCAGGGGAGGGTCACAAGGCTGAGTTGTTGAAATTGTTCAGCAGGTGGGGAAAGTTGAGTTGTTCCTAATGTCCTTGCAGGTTTTCGTTTGATGAAGAAGAAACGGAAATGCTGAAGCGATGGAAATTTGCAATTTGAATGTGTTACTGTGTTCTGTAGCAATATATTAATTGATATCATGATGTTGTATATTGGTATCTTTAATTGAAGACATTGAAAGATTTTATAATTTAAAAGTAAATTTAGTATTTGATTATTGAAAACATAAATGATTAATCAAAAAACAAAGCAGTGCCTTCGAAAATTAATAAGTTTAAAACATTTGCTGAACGTTACAAAAAAGCCATTAATAAATTCCCAATGGATTAGTAATCGCAATGCATTAAGATTGGTTCTCAACTAATGGTAAATGGAAGTTTGACTTGGTTTGTCACTCTACGGTCATTTTGTACACACTTCAGGCTAATTAGATCAGGACCTACAATTTAACGTAGATTCCGAATCACTCACATACATCCATGCCACCATCACGATTCGAACTGGAAACCTATGGTACTAAAGGACAGTAGTCAATTGGCCATCAGGCTGTGGTAAATGGAAGAGAAAGATCATAACGCTATGTGTCAGTAATCGCATCATTAAAGAGCGAGTTAGCTAACAATTTTTGATTAAGACTGGTTCTCAACTAATGGTAAATGGAAGTTCGGTTTGATTTGCCGCTCTACGGTCATTTTGTGCCCACTTTAGACTCATTAGACCGGCAGTTCAAAGGCCAGTAGAATTGGCCATCAGGCCGCGGTAAAGAGAAAAGGAAGATCATAAAAATCAGTTGTAATTCTTCGGTAGGTGCGGAAATCTTAGATGTTCATATGTACACTGTATGTTTTCTTCTGATGAAGAAGAAACGGAAATGTTGAAGTGATGGAAATTTGCATCTTGTATGTATTACTGCGTGCAGTATCAATGTATAAATTGGTGTCTTGAAAAAATGAAAAGATTTTACATTTTAAACATTCGTTTATTATTCGATTTTTGAAAGCATAAATATTTAATAAAGAAAAAAAAAAAGAAGTGCTCCTTAAAATTAATAGTAAATTTGAAACATTTGTTAAACGTTATAGAAAAGCCATTAATAAATTCATATGGATTAGTAATCGCATTACTACTTCATGTTAGTTTATTATTTTTGTTTAAAACTGGTTCTCATCTAGTGAGTCAATGGCACAGGAAGGTCACAAAGTTGAGTTGTTAAAATTGTTCACCAGCAGGTGGGGAAAGTTTAGTTGTTCGAAAGGTTCTTGCATGTTTTCATCTGAAGATGAAGAAATGAAAACGTTGATGTGATGAAATTTGCAATTTGAATGTATTAATGGGTGCAGTAGTAATATATAAATTGATATCTTGAAAACACGAAAAAAATTTACAATTCAAATGTTCGTTTATTATTTGATTATTTTTTTAATCATATACTTACTTTTTCATACAAGTAATCTCTTGATCCATCCCCATTTTTACTGCTTTTTGTTCTTTTAATATACAGGGTGATCATAAACAAAAACTATCCCGATGCATTATACTTTAACTGTCATATGTTCACAGGTTTTTAGGTATTCGCTCAAGATTAATATGAAAAACAACAGTTAAATTCTAGAAGTTACGGTTTCAGTGACAAAATTCGAAAATTTGAAATAGCAACACTTACTTTTTATTGCAATGCGATTCCCACAGTGAAAAACCACAAATAGTGTTGGAACTGTACCTTTACCATTAAAATCGCTGACTCTAGACAGACTAAAAGAAGACAGAAAAAAATTGCGGCTCTCATCACAGCACAACTTTTTTTCATGAAGTCACATGTGAAATTGTGTCTTTGACTCTGATTCCAGCCCACAGAATATCCTTCCAAACGAGCAATTGCAGTTTCCTAATTCTACGGATCTTCCGAGCTCTGTTTTCCAGATACTGCAAATGGTGATAAACAACTATAGCTAAATTTTACAAATAAATTCTTCATCAGATAAGATGATGATGATGATAATAGCTGGTCTTTAAGAATTGTGTGGATGTACGAGGACCATTTCTCGTTGACTGGTAAAGCAAATTTGAAGAACTACCTGAACTGGTCAGAGGAAAATTCCTTTGATATGGAAGCTGTGCGTGGTGAAGTATAACAAGCATTTTCAACCTCGACCCTTAATGTTTTGAAGAGATTACTGCCAAAGTTCAATAAAAGTGTATGGTAAAAAGTGCTTTGCTATTTAGAAATGCTTATCAGTTACGTAATTCCTGATTCCTGCTTTATCAAACGTCATCTGGATGCAAGATGTCACTCTCCCGTATATGGGGTCTTCGCTTCTTTGCACAACAGTTTGGCAGACAGAGTTATCACGTTTCCGTGTCCATCAAACTCGCCCAATCTCAAATGAATTTTCAGAGTGTATGCATTTAATTTGCAAATTACATCTTATTTGAAAGATGCCATCAGACGTCAGGTTCAAAAGATTTGTGTTGTCATAGTACATGCTTCAGAGCTATCCACTTTCTGCCGCATGCAAAATGTTATCACATGTGAAGGATATCACGAAAAAATTTGTGAAACACCATAAAAATAATTTCCTCATTGTTGCTTCTCCGTTTTTGTTAGTTGTTTTCCCTTTTCCCCTTAGTTTGTCTAGCTCAGGCGATGTTTGTGTTGCAGATACCATTCTGACTATATTCATGATTTTTAAAACCATTGAGAACATATTCCAAACAAGTAATATAAAAAAAAAAATTTAAAGTCAATTCCTACTTTTTTTTTCACTGTATTGCAGAAATGTCCTTTACAAATCCTTTTCATTCATTTTTTAAAGTTTATCTAGTGCCCTTTATTGGTAGATATATGCAATTTAAATTTAAAAAAAACTAAAATTAATTAATTTAATTTAATTACTGATTTAATATTTGAAAAGCTGTATTAACATCAAGTGCCATCCACTACAAGTTAAAAAAAATGTATTTCAACGAGTGGATGAATAAAAAGTATTTTATGAACGATTTAAAATTTGAACAAGATATATATAGGGAGAGGGAGCTAATAGAAGGAATTGAATAAAAGTAGGTCTTTCCATTTGAAATTTTCCAAATTTTGTCACTGTAAATCGTAACTACTAAAGATTAATTGTTATTTTTCGTCTGATTTTTAAGTGTATACCACAAAACATCTTAAACCAAAATTTTATTAAGTTTCTGACAACGGTACATCGGGAAATAGATGATATATCAGGATAGTAAATTTACATTCACCATTATTCTGACAGTGCAGCAAAACCATTGAAATTTTCATTCGAATTAAAAAGGTGTATGGTTAAGAAACCACAAACCCCAACACACCTACAGATATATATATATTAAATAAAAAGGACAAAATAAAATATAATCTTTTGTTAAAGAGATTTTATATTTTAAATCTCTTTAACAAAAGATTATATTTATTTTGAATGGACAGTACTCATCTTTTTACTGTAACTCATTTTTATAGTAATAGATGTACTGATTGTAAATAAATTTGATTTACGTGTAAAGCACCAAATGCCTTGTCCACTGTTTAATGGTTTGATGAAAGCCGAATGACTTTTGAATGGATGGCAATGGACCCACGTGTGGAACGTGCGCCGTTCCACAGGATTGGCTGAGAACCGGATATCGTTCGGGGTGACCCCAGGGGTGGACATTTTGTGGCTTCAGGGGGTGCCGAGTTGATGGATTCTCGTCTCTGGTGATTGAGATGTAACGATAAATGTTGCAGATAGTAGATTGTGACAAATATTGCAAAAATGTTATGGAACGATAAATGTTGTAGTTAATATAATTTCCCATTTTTAACTACTATTAATCGTACGTAAAATTTTATTTATAAACTCAATGCTTAATTTGAAATTGTATACTTTTAAAAAAATATGATTAGTTTTTAAATTAAAAAAATTCAGATGCTATTTCAAATTGATTCGATTCCAGGTGCTAATTCAATTGATTTGATTTGATTTCAGATTTCAAAGATATCCAATCAACTTCATATTTTAATAATATTTACTGTACATTTATTAGATTTTACAATTTAAACATTCTTTGATCATTTAATTGATATGTATACAACTAATCTCTTGATCCATCCACATTTTTATTGCTTTTGTTCTTTTTTAATAAACAGGGTGATTACAAAAACTATTTCGTAATTGACTTTAACTATCATACATTCACAGAAACAATAATAAAATTTTAATATAAGATATTTTAGGTATGCTTCAAGAATAATATGAAGAATATATGAATATGTAGTAAGTTTTATTTAGTAACAATTCTGTAATTAAAAATACATGTATTATGCATCTGTTAAAAAATAATTTTTTTTAGATTTTCATTAATTGCTATTTATTAATTGACCATCAACTATTATAAATAAAAAAAATAAAAGTAATCTTATGAGAATTTAAATTATAACGAAAATAACTATCATATTTAATTTAATAATACTTGATAGTTCACTTTTGTTTATGTTATATGAAACGTAATTGTAAATACTTCCTTTTTTCCTTTCCATATATATATACAAAATGAATGCACAAGATTAATTTATGAGTAATATTTGTAGCAAACTTCGCATTGTAGATTATAACAAATGAAAATTTTAAATTGAAATCAAAGATATGGTTAAAAAATGTGAAATACTTATGATTATATGTGTAATTGAAAATACAAAATCGAAATATGATTATTTAAAGAATTATTTAATCTTTCTAATTATTTGATTTGGCAATAGTTTGGCTATCTTTATCCTTCTCTAAAGAATTCAAAATGTAATTGATACAACAATACTTTTCAGTTTTAATTAAAATATCATTTTACATCAAACTTAAATGAAATGAAATAATTTTATGCTACCATATGCAACCTATACATACATACTATTATACATTAAAAATTTTATGGTGCTGCTTTTAACCAAATGATTATAATACATAAATTTAAGTAAGATATAAATTGATTGTTTGTAACTAAGCAAATAAAATGATGTTGATGTAAAAAATTATTGTGTTGTTGTCGTATCTTTCATGGAAGAAAGAAAGAGGGGGTTAGCTTCTGTTGTACTGCAGTACTCTTAAGTAGAAGTCAAACTTTTTGCTACGTGCCGCTGAAGAAGAAGGGCAGTACCTTTCAGGATGACCTTTAAGGGTAACAATCCAACATTTGTATATCGTATGGAAGAAAACCCTGAAAACACCCACTAGGTAATCCGACGAACAAGGCAAGATGTTGAACATCAAAATCGCCAACGAATCTTTTCGTTTTTGAAACAGTGTTTACAGTAAACCGCCAATGGATTGAACATCCGCCTAATGCTAACCAGCGGCGCACGTGGCCACTGAGCCACGAGTCAGGCAAAAAATATTAATTCATAATTAATTTATCAAAGACTGTCATCTCAAAGAAAAAAAAAAAGGTTTAATGAAACATAAACCAATCTATAGTTGGAGACCTGTTAAAAGAAACATATTTTTAGTCACTTTATATTACGGTTATCCTCATGATTTACTTTCAAATATACATTTATTCGTTTCATATCTATTTAGTTTATTTCCAAATGAGATTTTATTGCTTCCAATTTTTATCTTTAAAAATTTAAAAGTAATTAGAAATGAAATATAATAATAATAATAGAGAAAATAACAGCTTCAACTGAAGTTAGATTGCTCACCATAAAATTGTACTAATATTATGTGGGAAATGTAAAAATTATTACACTTCTGTTGCGCAAATGTGTCTTATAAATAAATTTTACATACATCTGAATATTTGTGTCAGAAATTCGACTTTCATCTTTTACAAATAAAACCATATATAGCCACATAAAGTTATGTATATTACAATTATATATTCATATTACTTTTGGTTCTTTCCCATGACCAGATAGCATTTCATTGTACAGAATCAAATGTATTATGTAAGAGATAATTTCTGTAAAGCATCATAAAATAAATTTTTGGACTCATATATTATAACAAATGTATATATAAATAACAAATGTATATAAAACTCCTTTCACAAATGAAAAAGCTGTACTTATCAATAACAATATGAATAATATAAATATGTTATTTTCGAATGCTGGCACATTTACTTACATTTACCATTTGCCTGAATACCGTAGACTTATACATCAAGGGTAGCTATTAAAGGGTTCATACCCTCTAGAAACCCCTCTCTTCTACCAAAAAAAACTTTTTTGGCCTACACTGGAAGGTTTCAGTTCGGTTTCGTTTGCCAACTTTTAAGCCTCGTTACTCTGATTTGGAAATCTAATGCGCCATCCACTGGGATTCTTCAGACCATAATATTATAAATAAATAAATAAATAAATAAATATATATATATTCTGATAATACAGATTTACATCTATATGTTTTAATGATTCAGACGATTAAATTTTAGCAGGGTCTGAATGGTCGAGTGGCTGGCGCTCTGGCGCTCGGTACCACAGGCTTCGGGTTCGAGTCCCAGCGGTGCCATGGATGTTTGTAGGGGGTTAGGAATCCCCTACGCCGTAGGTCCCGGTCCCATATGACTGTAAGAGCGTCACGGAGCAAAAGTCAGACTTCTACCTACGGGTGCCCCCTTTCCCTCCATCCATGAGTAGATCACTCATGAGATACCCGTCCGTACTGCAGGACATTGAGGATTAGTCACAAACAAACAAACAAGTTTTATCAATTGCCATTTATTAATCAAGTGAGATCAGATATTTAATTTTTCAGCCTTCGCACAAGTGGTAAAAGTCTTTTATCTCAACTGTGTAATTAAAAATTCTGTGAAATCTAATTTTAATCGTTTCGTTTAATGAACAATTTAACGACTCTGCATAAAATTCAGATTTAACTCAATCATATTTGAGAACAATATTACAGATATAAGCGACAGTTAATAGCAAAATGATTTTTATGGCAAGACGCTCCCAGTGCTTAATAATATGATTTTTAAAATGCAAGATATTATTTGTTATAATAATGTAAAATATTAATATGTACTGTTATTTTTCATTAATATATTCATTTCATATATTTTTCCACTATATATTTAAAATGACGTACCAAAAGAGGGTAGGTATATGGAGGATTTTGACTTTTCGAAACCAATGGAAGGACATTTAGGGTCTCCGGATTTATTATTCCCTTCCTCGCCATAGTTACATAAACTGTTAGTTAGATTTATGTCTCGGCTTGTACTAGACCTATAACAGCTTAAAAAAGAGGGCCATTTCAGATTTGTAGGCACACTTTAATTTCTATTTACAAGCTTTTTATATAGAACTCTGGGTTAATATAAAATTATTTAAAAAAGAAAGCCAATTAAAGATTTAAGTTTGATTTTCTAATGCAGTTCACTCCACGGAGATTTTCAGAATTCTCGAGTCAACTACGAATCTAACATCTCGTCTGCGGCAGAACTTAATTATCACACTGTGTGATACACGAAATCACAAAGGGCTCACTTTGGAAACAGACTGAAACTCCTGCCTGTTCAGTACCTTCAGAAAAAACAACACTACTGTCGACTCGTCGCAGACCTCTCTCCTTTCTTCTACAAAAATTTTCCTTTTACGAAAATTCGTCAAGAGGGGCGTCAGCTTTCCTCACTTCTCATTGGAATAGACATTTTCTCAGCTCATTATCTGTCAATAATCCCAATGGAACAACATGGTGCAGTCCATATTTAATTGCTAATTTACAACAATAGCTAATTTAATGAATTCTCATTATGCATGGCACTGAATATCTGCTATCAGATTTGAGTGGCACGTTGTTCTCATTAGTACAAAACACTAATTGCATGTAATATAAGTATCCACAACACTGCTTGTCTGCTGTCAAATTTGAGTGATGGGTTGTTATTATGTACTTATCAAAGAATATACATTCCTGTCTTCTGTCACAATTCTTCCCGTGGGAAAAATGGCTACATTTAGCATATTTAATTTTGAATCTATTTTCCGACACATATACGAAACCCAACTCGTAATTCATCAGGCCATCTTTCATTTATGAATTCATCTTTCAACAATGGTTTATATTTTAAGCATAGAAAATCAATTTTTGTTTTTCTATTTTGATTTGAAAACTACAAACTTAATCGCATCGTTTAAACGACTGAAAATATGTTGCATAATGAATTCCATTAAACAGCAGGCCAAGAAATCACAGATCTTGTATTTTTTTTGTATGTGTGTGTGTCCCCATTAACAATCGGATTCAGAGCAGACCTACATCCATCTTAAACGGGTGCAAGATAACAATGCAGGCGGCAACAATGCGCAGGGCCAAGAGGCGCCTTCATGCACTGTTGAAACGTCCTCGCGTGAATATGGAAAAGAACTCCAAGAGGAGGTGATGTCAAGGAGGAAGCCGGACCTCCTTTGTTGTAGGACGTTTTTGTGAAAACGGGCGTTTAGAGAAAGTGCATATATTTTATGTTCTTCTGAATCAGTAATGGCCAGTTTAGCGCCTGCTAGTATGGCAGGGAAAAAAACAGAGGAGAAAGACGTATGTTAAAAGAGGACTACCGTGTTGGATGGCATTGTTGTGTCGAGAAGTTTGGCTTGGGTGATTTTTGTAGCGTAGGGTTGCTTTTTTATCCTGCCTTTTCTGGTAGTGTTATGAACACGATGGAAGAAAAATGGAGATGAAGAAAAAAAGTAAAATAAGCATTTGGTTAGGAGTCAAGTATACTGAATGGAAAAACAAGATGGTTTGGATAAAAATATCCTCACATAAGAAATACACACACGTGACAAATTCAAAGTTTAAAAATTTTTTTTTGACATATTTTTCATATATGCTTCGAAACAATTGGCTTTCTTATGTTGATAATATACTTGATTTTTAGATTATTAAAAAAAAATCAAATAATTATTCATAAGTGCTTCGGTTATTTATTTATTTATTTTTTTGAGTGAAAATAATAAAGATGATATATGTTAAAAATAGTGCATGTTAAAAATAATTTGTAACATATTAAAAAATGGAGCTTCCTGAAATAATAGAAGAATTTTTACGACTCGGTTTCGTTACCTGCAACTCTGTTTTCAATTACTCCTAATTTTGGAATAATTTCCCTAATTTCAATTACTCCTACTGTTTCAATTACTCCTATTTTATTGTAATTACTACTACTACTATTTGTTTTCTATTACTCCTACTTTATTTACTTTTTTTTTGAGTGAAAATCATAAAAAGATGGTATATGTTAAAAATATCTCTTTTAAAATAATTTACTACAAATTAAAAGAAATGCATTTTATTGAAATAGTAGAAGAATTTTTTATTACTCTGTTTCGTTAGCTACAACTCTGTTTTCCATTACTAGTACTACTATTTGTTTTCAATTACTCTACTTTATATACTTTTTTTTTTTGAAGTGAAAATCATAAAGAGGGCATAATATCTTATCTTAAAATAAATTACTTGACATTAAAAAATGCAGTTTCCTGAAATAGTAGAAGAATTTTTTTTATTACTAGGTTTCATTAGCTGGAACTCTCTTTTCAATCACTATTAATATTTAAATGATTTCAACAGGGAAATTACTAGTAATTTTCTATTTGTTTATTTTAGATGAGATAAAATTTGGTTATGGAAAACAAGCTTGAAAAATAAAAGTAAATGCTGATTTATAAAACACTATTTTCAAATAATTTTTAAGAAATATATCGTGATTCCATCTATAAAAGATAAATGAAATTTCCTTTAAAACCTAATTATTATTTTTAATTAAGTCAGTTAAATAATTAAATTAAAAATTTTTTTCATTAAAAACGATTATTCAGATCAATATTACTGTAAGATAAATTATCTTAGTCTATCTGTAGTTCCTTAACTGTCTAAAAAAATTAAGGGAATTTTATGATTATGTATCAATAATTTTCAATAAAACATTGAAAGAAATTAGTGTCAAAAATAATCAAGGAACTTTTTTCTTATTTCAAAAATTTAATTTATTGTTATACAACATCCATGTGTGTTTTATAAACTTCTTTTGGAATTAAATGTATTTCAATTTTTTATTAGTTTAGCAATTCGTAAAAATCCGATAAGGCTACTCGAATATTCAAAAAGAATATTCTAGTAGACTTATCGAATTTATGAATTTGATCAAATTATGTCTTGATTATGCCAGAAATTTAATTATAAGCCTTTTAGCCAGTTAAGATTATATGCAATTTTACAACATTTAATGAAATTTTTAATGAGAAGCGTAACCCAATTAACAAGCAAAACCAAAAAGTGCATATTGCAGGTCGAATCTACAGAAAAAAAAAGTAAGAAAAATTATATCATGCACCATTAAGTAAAAGGACAGTACCTATTACATTACGAGCTTTAAAATTACACAATTATTAAAATTACACAATTGAGTGACTTCTTCAAAAAAAGAGACATAACGGAAAACTTTTAACAACCTACTGGAAGTTACTACTTTAGTTTTACTAAAATTACAACCTACTATATGTAATTTTACTAAAATTACATAAATAATAAAAGGATTTTTGAAGGATTATATTCAATACTGTCTGCAAAGGTCTACTGCAAAATGAACAGCCACTATACTCTGACAATAAATCCATTAGATTATTTAGTGAAAAGATGTTCCGTGCTACATTTAAAAATCAAACATTTAAGAAATTTCAAATTGTTTTTTAAGGTCCTTTTTTTCTGCTAATCAGTCAATTTATCAACATGAATATAAGTTTATAATAATTTTTTAAATTATTTTTAATTATTGCTCTTTATGTACTGCAGAAAAAAATCTAAACACCGCAATACAAAGAAAATAAATAATAAAATTATGTATGCTATCACTGAATATACTTCTTGTGAATTACATATAAATTTGTACTGATTCATTTATCAGGAATCATTCCTGGCTCATTTTCAACGTAATAAAAAATAAGCAATTGAATTTCAAAACTGAAGTCCAATTTTATATTAGGCTGGAACAAATAAAACTGGCATGTGATACTGCAAATTTTCTATCAAGACTATAAAGTTAAATTGTGTTCGATGACTTAAAATCAAATTCATAATTCAGCTTTTTTCACATGATATGATTCACAATACTAAAATTACATAAAGAATAAACAGGTTTTTCAAGGATTCTATTTAATGCTGTCTATAAAAATTTGTTGCAACATGAAAAGCAGCCACCACACCATCACAATATTACAGTAATCCATTAGTTTGTTCAGTGAAAAAATATTTAAAAATCCTCTTTTAAAAATCACGCATTTCAGATATTTTCTTTAATATTACATTTTCTTATAAGATCTTTTATAAAATCAGCCAATTTATAAACATAAATGTAAATTTATAAAGCTTTCCTTAAAAAAACATCTTTCATTTTTACCCTTTAGGTACTGCCGAGACTAACACTTCAAAACACTTCTAAACACTTCAATACAAAAAAGAGCAATAATAAAATTATGTATGCTATCATCGAATATTCTTCTTGCAACTTACATATAAATTTGTATCGATTCATTTGTAAAGAATCATTCCTCGCTCGTTTTCAATGTAATAAAAAAGAAGCAAATTGTATTTCAAAACTGAAATCCGATTTTATTATAAGCTGGAAGACATAAAACTGACATGTGATATTCCAAATTTTTCATTAGGACTTTAAAATTAAAATGTATGTGATGACTCAAAATAGAATTCATATTTCAGCTTTTTCATATCAAATGAATTTATACGGTCATAATTTTGGAGACATTGTTGTACCACATCGGATCCCAGCGTGGCATTGTCATTCATTAACTATCTGACCCTCCAACCGCAAACTCCCACATTAAGACATTGCCCGTCACGTGACTCCTGCCGGAAGGCCTCACGTGCCACGCACACCGTCCAACCGGAAGTAACACCGTCCGGAAGTGACGTCGCGCACCGCAAAGTGACGTCCGCACAATCGGTCCGATTAGGGAACAAAGTATCTTCCTCAATGGAAGAGAATCAATTTTCTTTGGGTTCTCGCGATTAAGCCCCCAATAAAAAAAAAAAAAAAAGATAAAAAAAAAAAAAAAAGAGAGAGAAAAAAAGAAAGAGAAAGAGATGGAAGTAGAGAATGAGGAAACAGGGGCCCCCAAAAGCCAGAGTGTAGGAAATGGCGAGCGAAGATCTAATGCGTTTTTGATGGAAACCGCGCATTGTGGGGAAAAAGTGAGGCACGCCACTGCTTACTTTTGCGTGATTGGAAGACGGTGATTACTAGAAAAAGTCCTAATAACCGACTCAGCTCTACGTGCTTGTATGGAAAAATATTTGAATGGATGTGGCTTTGAATCCTTTATTAGTATCCAAACTTAGCGTTTTCTCTTCTGGTGGCTGGACGAACACCTTCCAGAGGAAATTGTCTTTTGAGTGAAGTTGGACAAAAAAAAATTATCCTTCAAGTTCCAGATTTTTTTCTGTTTTTTTTGGTTTTCACAGAAATAATGTATTCATTTTCCATTTGTAATTTTAGGTGTGAAGTAATTGGTGTGTGGTTAAATGTTACAAAGTAACGCACTGTATAAAATTAGAATTATGCTGTATAAAATGTTGTTTTTTTTTCGGTTTTAAATATTTTATACATTTCTATAATTAGATTTATATAAATAGAAAAATCGATGTTTACAAGTAGATGGATTGTTATAGTGTTATGTTTCAAGTTAGTTATTATTTCTTGTTATATATTTCAAGTGCTATTGTATAATAACATGATCTTGTTACACAAATCTATTTTGTGCATTGTTATTAAATTATTTTTTTCCCAAAAGTGGTTAAGATTACAATAGCTTCATTTATTAATTTTGTGTACAAGAAAAAAAAAGTATTTATTTTGCTTTCCTTTTTAGATAAATATGATAAGAAAAAAATTGGTAGACCTATTGCTCGTCATTCTAATAAAAATCACACAAATCATAAACATTTAAAATGACATGATGCATACTTGATACTGGCAGTCACTTTACTTCATATCTACAGTTATTATAAGAGGTTAATTAAGTATATTTATTATGTAAATCTTAATAATCAAAGATTTCAGTTTTAATTTTTAAATATAATTATCAAATTCAATGTATTAACAAAGGTAATATTCAGAAAGTAAATTTATTTACATTTTTGTATTTGTGAATAATAAAATACTAAAATAAACACGAAAAAGTTTATAAAAAGGTATTTATATTTGTAGGTATTATTATTTAGATTACATGCAATGCTCAATGCTCTATTTAGATTACATGCAAATTCTGATTTTTCCATAAAAAAGAATGAATTTGATATAACAATTTACATGAAGTTTTTTTTAATGCTGTTGAAATTAAAAAAAAATATTTTGATTTACATTAATCTTTAATATTTCTGATTGAAGCATCCACATGCTCTATAAAACTAACAAAGACTCTGATTGAAGCATATAATTTTGTTAAATTGATCAATATTATTATAAAAATTAAAAAGTTATTATTTTTACAAAGGTGGACTTTATTTTTATCGAATAAAAATGCAAAGAAACATTGCACATTTTCTAAAAAAAGAAAATATGAAAGATTATTAATAATTAAAAACTAAAATACCTGCTACATTATTATTTATGAATTATTTAATACTTATGAAGATGAAATGTTATTTTTAAACCTGTACCTGTTGTTGTTTTATCAATAATATATTCAACATACTACACCGATAGTTTGTAGATTCTGCAAGCTCACATAAAAATACCAGTCCGGAGTGATTAAGAAAAGGAAAGAGAGTTCCGAGATCCACCCATAACGTGTTATCAACTAATGAGGATAGAATAAAATAGAATTTTTTCAGGTATATTACCACTACAGAACAAAAAATCTTTATAAGAATCTTACACTCTAAAAGAAACTGGAAAATACAATAACGAAGGCCGTAATCCCCCGTCTATCTCTTTATATATATATGTAGATATAGAAATCTTTATATTAATTTATACACGTTTTTAGTAAGGAAAATATATTAAATCAATAGTGCCTCTTATATGTATACTTATTTTCAAACGTTTTTAACTAAATAACTAATTGAATGAATTAAGAAACCCATACTCTATTGCTGAAAGTTTTCATATGCAGTTACTTCTACAAAATTGCGTACGGGAAAAGCTTACTGTTTTGATTATTTTATTAAATTTAGTTCAAATTTGTTCTGTTTTATAACTTGAAACTATTTATAATATTTCGCAATAATGTTTCTTACTTAATTTATGGAAGCGAAAATTTTAATTTTGATTAGTGGAAATTGCGCAAATAAATAATAAAAATTAATAATGACATTTAAAACTATCCCTTTTATAATTTATTGTGTTAGAATTTCCATATATACTGTAACGTATATATGGATATACATATATATATATATATATATATATATTGAATATATAAATTTGATTACAAGGACAGTTCACTCCAAATTCGGAGTTCTCGAGTCTATGACAAATTTAATTGTCTGATCTGCGGCAGATCTTAATTTTCCCACGACCTGATACACGAAACCAACCACTTTGGAAACCAGCGGAATCTCCGGCCTATTCTGTCACTTCAGAGAAAAAAAGAAAAACAACATTTCTCGTCAACTCGTTGCAGAACTCTCTCCTTTCTACACCAAAAAAAAATCCTTTTATGACAATCCGTCAAGAGAGGGGATTCAGCTTCCCTCACTTCGCATTGGAGTAGACATTTGTCAGCTCATCACTAATCACGATAGAACAAATCATTGTATAGTTAATTTTCAATCTGTAGTTGTTTCGACCAGTGAATGTCGCATAGACTTTCGCTAATTTCCTGAGTCTCATTATACATGATACCGAATAACTTTGATTAGATTTAAGTGGAAGTTGTTCTCATTAGTACAAAACCCTAATTGCATGTAATATAACTACTCACAATAAAGCTCGCTTGCTGTCAAATTTTAGTGATGGATTGATACTATATACTTGCCAAATAATATATATTCCTCTCTTATGGGAATGAAATGCCAAAACTCTCCTCGTGAGGAAACAAATGCTACAATACTGATAAGAATACAATACTGATAAGAATAATACATATATGAAGAATTATTTTTAATTACAAGAATATTTACTTTAGGAGCAATGCTTTTCATCTATTTATATAATTGTAACTATGTGGAGATGGACTTAAAAATATAATTTTTGCCTGTAATATAATGAAAGATACTTTTAAATTTATGTTACTAATTTATTTAGTGAATCTATGCATCTACTAATTTAGTGCTTAATACAGATTTTAGTTTATTTGTATTTAAAAAAAAATCTTTAATGTATTATTTTCTTCACTTTAAATTAAACTTTTAAAGATATGCATTTTTTGCACTGCATTTTTAATTTCTTATTTTTAATTATTAAGGATTTTAAAATTTTCTTATATAACTTCATTGTCTTCAAGAGGAGAAATGATGGTTGAAGATTTAACTATGTCAGATAAGTATTTCAATAATTTTTAAACAATGCTAGATAGCAAGAAAGCTAATAGATTAGTTATCATAATCAGCATTTTTAATTAATTAGTAATTTAATGATTTAATATAACTTAAAAATGTGATTTGACTATTGTTGCTTTTCATTTAACTTATGCGTATTACATAAAATCTTTACTTGGACACTGAGTGAACACAAAACGCAAAAGGAACCCATTTATTGGCAGAACCACCATTTGTATCAGCAATCCAAGAACAAAATCTTTCCCCATTCCCTTATAATCGAACATCTCGTTCTCCTCCAGCACAAAACCCCATCTTAATTTCTAACACTTCCAAATTAACACCCTCGAATCTTTTTCATTTTCTGCAAATGTGCACCACTTTTCACTTTTCCGAAAACGCCCCCTCTCGAATTAAAAGAGTGCCGACGACAAAATCAAGTGGACGGTCCGACATTTAATTGCCTTACAAGGGATTACGCTAATTAATGCATTGAAATTAATTAAGGAGATCGGCCTTCGTTCATTGAGAGGGCCCCCCAAATTGATCCTTTCTCACGAGATCTCGCGGTAATCCTTTGTATTTCCTCCCTGGCTCAATGACCCACCTCTCTCTCCTTTAGCCCGAGGAATGCAGCTGCGTTAAAGGCTGAATGGAAGCATTCAGGATCGTATGTGAATTATTCAGACTCGCAGCGAGACTTGTTGAGAAGGATGAAGGTGAATGCAGACAATGGCACCAGCTAATTTCAGGGGGTAAATTCTTGTCTGCATGACAGCCGTATATTCCTGAATGACTGATTTTTACTATAAAATATTATCTTAATATTTTATAGTAAAATACTTATAATCCATATTTTTCAGGAGTTTTTATGTTATAGAGCACATTACAATGCATTCAAATATAATTATATCTTACAACAAATAATTATGTCTTTCAACAATATAATTAAGTCAAATATAATTATGTCTTTCAACAATATAATTAAGACAAATATAATTATGCCCTTCGACAATAGAATTAAGTCAAATATAATTATGTCCTTCGACAATAGAATTAAGTCAAATATAATTATGCCCTTCGACAATAGAATTAAGTCAGATATAATTAGGTCTTTAAACAAATAATTATGTCCTTCAACAATAGAAGTAAGTCAAATATAATTATGTCATTTATCAATAGAATTAAGTCAAATATAATTATGTCCTTTAGCAACAGAATTAAGTCAAATATAATTATGTCATTTAGCAATAGAATTAAGTCAAATATAATTATGTCGTTTAGCAATAGAATTAAGTCAAATATAATTTTGTCCTTCAACAATATAATTAAGTCAAATCTAATTATGCCTTTCAATAATAATTTTAGTGTCTTTAGTTTGTGGACATACTTTTGGAAATCATCCTTTTCAGACCAAAATCCTTATTTTGCTACCAATTTTTATGCTTAAGATATTTTATCAAACACATTGTAATTTGTAAGCAATAACATGAAGTAAATATAACGTGACTGAATGGAAGCATTCAGTATTATATGTAATTTATTCAGACTCGGAGCGAGATTTGTTGAGAAGGATAAAGGTGAATGCAGACAATGGCACCAACTAATTTCAGGGATAAATTCTTGTCTGCAAGACGGTATAATCTTGAATGAGTGATTTCACTATAAAATATTGTTTTAATAACAGGGTCCATATTTTTCAATAGTTTTTATACACTCGTGTCCATAAATTAAGGATAATTCAGAATCACACAGAAATTGAAGTCTAAAATAAAATTTCACCTGTAGAATTATCACACACATCTTGAAGAAGAATATGCAAATTACAGGAAACCACCAGATGGCGCTGATAGTACGTCACAATGACGAGAGTGTAAGAGAGGGGTATATAAGGAATGGTGGCAAAGAAGTAAAATTGTTCACAAGCGCTTTAAAAGCCTTTCAGTGCAATAACCGCATAGTTATGGCACAAAGGAAGCATTTGATGATTTTTTAAGTGGTAGAATTATCGGACGACTGGAATGTGGACGTACCCAGTTGGAAGAATCCGAGGAACTTGGAATCTCCCAGAGTGTCATCTCCAATCTTTGGCAACGATTCCAAGATGATGGTAATGTGAGTAGATGTTACAGCACAGGTCGCCCCCGAGTTACAAAGCCGAATGAGGACCGGTATTCAGCAGTTATTGCCAAAAGAAACAGACGGAGCACAGCATCAGACCTGTCTCGTCAGCTACCGGTACAACAGTTTCAAGGCAAACCGTGTACAGACGCTTAGTGCACATTGGTCTATATGCTCGTAGGCCTGTCAGATGTGTTCCACTTACCGCAACTCATTGTCGCCTGCGATTAACCTGGAGTAGAGAGCATGCATTGTGGACACCGCAACAGTGTTCTGGTGGGATTTTCCGACGAGTCCAGGTTTAGTTTGCAGTCTGATTCTCGCCGGACTTTCATATGGAGAGCGCCAGGTACCCGTTATCTACCACCAAGAGAACACCATTGAACGACACCGTTACAGTGGTGCAGGGTGGCTCGTTTGGGGAGGAATTATTCTTGGTTCCAGAACTGACCTGCATGTTCAGAGTGTAATGATGACAGGCCACATCTATCGGGATGTCATTCTGGAACCACATGTACGTTTGTTTCGGGGCGCCATGGGTGCAGAATGTCTGTTTATGGATGACAACGCCCGTCCTCACCGTGCAAACATTGTAGACGAATGCCTTCAATTGGAGGATATCGCCCGTATGGATTGGCCAGCATACTCACCGGACTTGAATCCAATAGAGCATGTGTGGGATATGCTTGGCCGACGAATTGAAGCCCGTCAACCCACTCCCACCTATCAACCCGAACTTCGGAGGTCATTGCTTGAGGAGTGGTGTAATATTCCCCAAGATCACATTGATAATTTGATGCTCAGCATGCCTAGGCGTTGTAAGGCCTGTATTGCATCGTCCGGGAGACATACTCCATATTAACATACTAACCATGTTATACTGTTTTTGTAAATAGGTTCTTTTTTGAAATTTGCTCCAGTGAGTAAAAATCGCAATTTTTATTAATTATGTCAAACATATAGCATCTTTTTTTTTTTTACCTTTTGTTTAATAAATAGACTTTACAAATAAGTCAAATTTGTTTTGCTTCTGTCTCTTTCTTTGCTTGAACTTCATTATCTTTAATTTATGAACATGAGTGTATTATAAAGCACATTACAATGCAATCAAATATAATTATGTCCTTCAACTATATAATTACGACCTTCCACAATGTAATTAAGCAAACATAATTATGCCCTTAAACTATATAATTAAGACCTTCCACAATGTAATTAAGCAAACATAATTATGTCCGTCAACAATATAATTAAATCAAATACAATTATGTCCTTCAACAACATATTTATGTTCTTCAACAATATAACTAAGCAAATATAATTATGTCCTTCAACAATATAATTAAGTCAAATATAATTATGTCCTTCAACAATATAATTAAGTCAAATATAATTATGTCCTTACACAAAATAATCAAGTCAAATATAATTATGTCCTTCAACAATATAATTTAGTCAAATGTAATTATGTCCTTCAACAATATAATTAAGTCAAACATAATTATGTCCTTACACAATATAATTAAGTCAGACATGATAATGGTCAAATATAGTTATGTCTTTCAACAATATAATTAAATCAAATACAGTTATGTCCTTCAACAATAAAATTAAGCCAAATATAATTATGTCTTTCAACAGTAATTTTTTTGTATTTTTAGTTTGTGGAGATACTTTTGCAAACCATCAAAGTTTTCTTGCAAAATAATACTGCCAAATAAAACATAATTATTGTTTCCGGAGAATATACTTGTTTGTAACGAAGGATAATATCCTATGAAATAATAAAAAAAAATGATGCTTACTTATTATGTTTTGAAATTTTGTGCAAGAAAATCTACCTAAATTATATGTTTATAAATATTAAATAAACTATAAATTTCATGAAAATAAAAAAAAAAAAAAGTAGAACAAAATTATGAAAGCTTCCTTTAGAATCTTAGTAAAAATGCTTTGATTGGTATCATTATTTATAGTTTACCTTTGTTTGAACATAAATAATTTTTATTAAAATGGAATTTAAGAATATTATTAACAACATTCAAGTTATTTTCGGTAAATAAAATTTAGTTTCATGTATAATTACATGATATTTTACTGATATATTTATTTATGTTTCTTAAAAGAAGATTTTTACTAATAAGATAGTAAAAATGAAAGAAATTTATTTTCAAAATAATTGAATCTTTTAACAAATTAAACTTGAATTAAATAGAAATGTAGTATTTCAAGAAAGAATACCATTTTTTTTAATTAATAATAATAAAAAATAAGAAACAAATTTAAAAGCATCTATTTTTTTAAAAATTTTACATTTGGATAGATTATAAATTTCTCAATTTTATTGATTTAATTTAAAAAAAAAACATAGAATTAAATTGGAAGACATTTTTTCATTTTTTTTGTCATTTTATTTTTTTAATTTTAATTGTTTCATTAAACTACAGTTCTATAATATAGTACAGTAATGTAAATCGTTTATTGCAATTTTCTCTTGTATATAATTTATAATTTATTTTTTAGGCTCTTCGATCAAAAACTACACATAAAACACATTTAACTAAATTGCATCTGATGTTAAAAGTATTATTTTACAAGCAAATGTTTTCAATTTATATTGAATTACTACATGTTACAAACTGATAAACTTGTTGTAATTTCTTTGGTGTAACACTATTTTCGTTGATTGATATTGCTCCTTACATCGCATAAAGAACAATACTTGGAAAAGAGAAGAGAGTGTAATGCCAATTATTCTCTCTCTCTTTTTGCTAATTTCTTCTTTTGAGAATCATCTAGAACAAAGTTATTATATCAATTATCTAATATGATTTCAAAGAAAAACTACTTTTACAATTATATTAAGTTCAAACTTTTTTCAAAACAATCATTATTGCACACATCATTAATAAAACCCTCATCTTTTTTTAGTGAAAGCTACTGTGTTCTGTCACTGAGCAAAGAGCAGGACAACAAAATAAATAAACTTGCATAAATTGCCTTAAAGACCAAACACTTATATATAAAACAACGGCACAACCAATCCTGCCCTGTAAACATACAATTGTCATTTATAAGAGAATATATAAATGATATTCATCTCATTATAAACTGTTGGACAGAAGTAATATTGTCCATATTGTTGCTTATAAACATAGACATTTAAAAGCAGTAGAAGTGCATTATGCAGAAGTTTTTAAAAATATTATTAATGTATAGTTAAATTTAATTGTATCTTTGTTTTTATTTAATATTAATTTAATTGATTTATTTGCCTACTGAAATTATTCTTTAAAAATAACATTGTTTTAAAACATTTTAACGATTATATGAATTAAACATAACTGTAATCAATTCAATAAAATGTAATCGTTTTTTAACCAAAAATAACATTGTTTATGTCTTTGTGGAAAAAAGTTTCCACCGAATTTTTACGCAGCCGTTCCGCGTGCAAGAAACGTTCGGAACTCCGCAACCAGTTGTTTTATTTGGCACCTCCCCCAAAGAAGGCAAGCTTGTCAGCCTTTCAACCAATCAAAAGTCGCCGATGCCGCGAAAAACAACACAAATTCCACCCTCTCAGCTCATTCCTCATTTTTCCGACAGAGGGCACCCTAGTGTAAGGCCGCGTGGTTGAAAGTAGGTTGACAGAATGTAGTTTTCCTGCCACGCTGTGAAGCTCAGCAGTGAAGCACTAGCTACCCGTCCATGCTGTTGCGACCCTGTAGCGCTCTCAATTCCCCACAGGTGCAATCCCTGATGGTCATCCCTTTGGGGGTGTAATTGCTCTAATTTGGGGTGACATTTATCCGGTGCTAATTTCTCACGAGCTTCGCACGATTGCCAAGAAGAAAATAATTAAATTGGCGATAGGAAATAATTTTTTTGTTTGAGTGTTTGTTTTTCATATTTGTAGTGGTCAAAAACTTGAAACTATGATCTTGTCAGCACCTGTGACGTAACTTGATGACTGTCAACTATGTCCACGACTTAAAAATATTGATGATAAAACAATTTATACTGAAATATTTTTTTCAGTATAAAAAAGGTATTGTTTCGTGTCGAAGAACATAAAAGCAAGAACTAATTAGTTGTTTACTTTCTTCTGTTCATTTAATTTAATTTAAATAAATAGAAAATATGTAAAAAGTTGGTTCCATGAAACTTAAAATGGCATTTCTTTAGAAAGGCAGTTAACCTTTGTAAACAAATGCACATGTTTTGTACTATGCAAGCATTTTAAAAACAAATGTTTTCTACTGAGGACAACTTAATAAGTAACAAACAATTTGAAAAGACACTTGTTTAAAGTGATAATACTAGTGACTCTGGAGGACAAAATTTTATTTAAACAGATATTATGACAAAAAATAAATAAACTTGCATAAATTGCCTTAAAGACCAAATATATATGCATATATGAACCAACAGCACAACCAATCCTGTCCTGTAAACATACAACTGTCATTTATAAGAGAATCTACAATCTATAAATGATATTCATCTCATTATAAACTGTTGGACAAAAGTAATATTGTCCATATTGTTGCTTATAAACATAGACATTTAAATGCAGTGAAAGTACATTTTGCAGAAGAGCATGCCTCGATCTTTCTTGGTAAAAAAGTGAAACATCCCATTGACCATGCCAGCCGGTGGTCCTACAGAGAACCCTCCAGTCCTTCTGAAGCAGAGCCGGCTCCACCTTGTCCACCATGTCCACCATCGCCACCTTCTCACCAGTGCCTCAGTGTCCGTTACACAAGCAGTAAGTGCATTTAATTTTTATACTAAAAGTTATTAATCATAATTAAATAAAGTCAACCGTTGAAAGCCAGTTCTTGATTAATAAGTCAATTGTTGAAATTCAATTCTTGATAAATAAGTCTATCGTAGGATACATTAGGATATTAATTAGGATAAATTAATTAGTAGGATACATTTCAAAAATTTAATAGCTTTAACTTCTATGACATTCAAATTTCTCAAAGTTAATATTTAAAACATTTTCGTGTTTGTATTAGGCTTATTCAATTCAATTTTGATATAACAACAAATAGTTAAAGGTTACTTGAAATAATATTTCTGAAATCTATTTCTCAAATTTTGAAATATAGTCTCAAATAAATTAAAATGTGTTTTTAACAATCATCGTTATTTGTCTATAAATTTAATGAAATGCAGACTTGTTAATATTATTTAAATTACAATTAAACATATGTGTAAGTTATAATTTGTGATTTTGTTGTTTTAAGGTTTAACAGTTAATTGTCAATATTTAAGTAACTTGGATCATATATTGATTTGTTTTATGCATAAATTTAATAATTGGGACGTCGTGTGATTCATATAAAAAGTTCTTTTAGAAAACAAAATATGCTTTTTATAAAAACTCTTAAAACTTTAATTATTTTCTGTGTAACAGTTCTTGCATCTTCAAAACTTTCTCTTAGTTGCTTAAACATATGACTGTTGCTATTACTATGTTTGTCAAAAAAAATACTCTTTGGGGACTCTTTAAATAACTTGCGTATTTTCAAGATAAATATAGTTTAAAATTTTTACAAATTAATTTTTAAAAACAACGTTTCAGTTTTTGTTTGTTGTTGATAATCTACAATGCAATCATCCCCTCATTTTCTTTTGAAAAATATGTATATTGACTATTACTATTATCATATAAGATGTAATACAAGTGTTCTTAATTTTTTACTTTGAAAATGATTTCTGTGTAAAAATTTAACATAAGGAAATGTACATAAAAATTTCTCGTAAATGAAATGTTACCTGAAAATTTTGTTTTTTTTTAATATTTGATTATTATAATGTAAATTACTTTTCAAGTTTTTTTTTTCATCTACTTAAATTATTTTTTTTTAAAGAAATGATAAATGTTTTTGCTCCGTATCTTTGTGTTTACTTGAATGTATTTTAATACAAACAATGATAACAGTCTGTAAAATAATTAAAATTAAAATTCAATTTGGACATAATCCTTATTTTTTTTTTTTAAACATTTTTGCTAATTTGCCTTTATTTTACTTCATAAGAAGCAAAATAATTTTTACAAAAATTTTCATAATCGAAAGAAAAATGCCAAACTTTTCATGAGAATATGCTCAAAGATATCCAAATAGAATCAAACTTTAAAAAAATGTAAGAATTGATTTGTTCGTGCAATGTAATTCACTAAATATTGTCTCAAACTAAAAGGTTATTTGCAAAATATAGAAAAAGCACCTAAGGATATTTTACTTTAAGTTTCAATTATATTTCTATTAATATAAAATAAATACTGAATTATATATCTTGAAAAAAAAATTAGCTACTACGTTCTCCTTCATCTCAGTTTAGATTAAAAGAAGCGGAAAAAGCATGACAATCTTTCTAAGAATGTTTGCTTTGTAGCAATCTAAGTCAATGCCTTGAAAAAGGAAATTACTGCTTTTTATAAGTTAGAATTATGCATATCCCTGTAACTGTATCAGTCATAAAGTGTCGAGATGTCGCACACAATTTCAAGAATCCTAGTTTTCAAAAAAAAAAAAAAAAGTCTTTCATATGAAACTCAGTAATAGAATATACCTTAAGAGTAGTGTTTTAATGCAATATTCGCACGTAATTAAGATAATTAAATTGCAATATAAATTAATTATACAATTTTATAATAAAAATTATAGTTTGATAACATATTTAAACTAAACTTAGTAATATTTTTATTTTTCTCAAAAATATTCCATCACTGGGTTTCTTCTCAAAAACTTTTCTTTCGTTTTTGAAAACTCTAGAAATTCTTAAAATTGTGTATGACTTCTAGAACACTTATGAATGATACAGTTACAGGGGTATGCATAATTCTAACCTACAAAAAGATAATTTCTTTTTTAAGGCACTTACAAACAACGCATGAATCATTTAATGCTAAGACTTTAGAGTATGTCAATAAAAAAATATGCGAGACCGAAAGCAGAAGATTTTTCGAAAATTGATACAATTGTGGATAAACAAGCAACAAAAATTGAACGATTATAAGATAAAACGCCAATTCATCAATCAACAAAATAAATTGAAATTTGAAGTCATAGTAATTTTCAAAAACTTCCTAGTTGTCAAAAAAAAAAAAAAAATATTACGCAAAAGGGTTGTGCCTAATTTAAATGTTGATTCACTTGCTACCGAATCCTAAAGAAGATTATGCTGTTAAAAGAAAAATGATAATGTGCTTGAAAGATAAATTTATTTTAATAAATTTATTTTGTGAGACTTACGATATAAACTGAGACATTTTTTTACTTTGCCAAATAAATTACTTGATATTTTATTAAAAATCAACTTATTTATCGTGTGCTTATATGTAACAGCTTGTAGTGATTCGGAATCCCCTTTAAATTGTGGGTCCTGGTCAGACAGAATATGACAGAGAGCGTTAGAAGCACAGCTGACAATCCTACCCCGTAAAAAAAAAAAAAAAAAAACCATCCTCTGACTAGAAATCTGCCAGTAGGCAGATGGCCTTTGGCCCCCATAGGCCCCATATAATTATGATGATTATATTTAACAATATTGGTCTTAGCTATATAAAATTGATTAATTTGTAAAAAAAAAAAAAGGTTTTATTAAATTATTTGTTTCGATAAAATTGAAGTGTAACAAAATAATCGTAAGTAACTGATATATTACAAAAGAAATTTAATTAGAAACTTATTGTCTATAGTAATTAATAACATAATAGACATTAAACATAACTTTTAAATTATTTATGTTTCGAATTTTATTTCGATAAAAATTAGATTTTCATATTCGAAATATCGTAAAGTATATTATAAGAAGCAAAATGTAGATAATTTTAATTGATCATTTATTTATTTTTTTTTTTTTATGTTTTCTGTTCACTATAGTATCTAGGTCACTTTGATATAAATATAACCCTTTAAATACATTAAAAAAAAAAACGTATATTTTTACTTAGTAAATATTTTGATAAAAATCTGGAATCAATATTTTAAATTCGCCGTTTAAATCAAAGGAATCTATATTAGATAGGAGATTGAGCAGATAAAGTTTACCATATATTCGATATTTGCAAGCACGCACAGTTTTGGGTTTAAATTTCAAAGTTTATAAAAGTTTTTGGTAAACACCGGTGATTCCTGTCCCTTATTACGTTGTCTAGAAATAAGGGAAAGTAACTAAAATTTTAAAAATGAGATGCTTAAAATTCTATTAAGACAATGAAATTAAAATTCGCTTTTGAGTACTAAATATAGTAAGTTTCAGAAGCAAAGTTGAGCAAAATTAAGCTTCAATGGAAGTCGAAATTCATGCATTCATTTTTCTGATTCAATACAGAAGACAACAAGAATAAAAGTATGTATGTGAAAGTATTCGTCTTTATCAAAATTATCATAATTGAATTTTATATAGTAATAACTAAAATGTTCTATAATAACTGTTTTTTTCTTTTTGCTGATAACTTCATGATATTTATATTAATATTTATTACTTTGTGACGTAATGTAATTACTTCAATAATTTATTATTTTTAATATAATTTGTTTCTAATTACACCACACTGCACAATGAAAACAAACTAATTTGAAACAAAAGTGATAACCAAATCATCATACGAAAATTAAATTTATATATTATATATAAATATATATATATATGTAATGATTCTTAGGATGTGAATATTAAATTAATTAATTACACAATTAATGGTTATCAACTTAATATTGAAATTTTAGCAACCCACCTTTATTCAGCTGATAACTGACAGCGGCCTGTTGGCCAATTGGCTAGCCATCCTTTTGATGCCACAGAATTCAGGTTCGAATCTTGGCAGTGGTTTGAGTGTTTGCTAGTGGTTCGCAATAATCGTTAAAATTTAGGATCTAATTATCCTAAAGTGTGCAAAGAAAGACTGTATGGAGGCAAACCAAACCCGCTGTCAGACTATATTTTGTGACACATTCTTTGTGAACCGTTGTTATATATATGTATATATATATATGAGGTCGGAGGACATGACCCCTAAGTACCACAGATTTCTTGTTCGAATCCCGGATGTTCCATGGATGGTTGTAGCGGGGTGGAAACCACTTTAAACTGTTTGTTCCTAATACGACTCTTAGGCAAATGAAAAACATTTCATGTTTCGGATCAGATAGACGCCAGACGGACTTGGACCCTATGAGGTTGTTGCCCCTTCGAGGAAGATATACATAATATAACCTTTTTATATCTATAATAATAACATTTATAATAATTTTTAGTTTTGATGTTATTCTTAATTCTAAATACTGTTTTATATGGTTAAACTTTATTTTCTTCTTTTTTTTTAATTTTGGATTCCGATTGAATAACTAGTCATAGTAATTGTATTTGGAAAGTGTTTGATCATAACGATTGTAATGAAATATATTCTCTTTAGTCCCCTGCTAGCATCATTTTGGAGGAAAAATAAGCTATTCGCAGTCTTATTCTTTATATTTTTTTAATATTAACAATGTATTTCTTAAAAAAAAATCAGCTCCTTTGTAGTAATATTCAACTAAACAGAAAAAATAAGTAACATTAATTTTAAAATGTGATGTAATTGCTTAGCTTTAGGTAATTCACATCACTTATGAAACTATAATATTTCATTCTTTAGAGAGTAAGTTTTTATTCTGATTCGTAAGATTCTTTTCCGAATATCAATGCAAAAATAACAAAGAAAATACTATTTTCATTAACTTGCATTTTTCCTCCGAAAAAATTATGTGTCTGCTGTATTGATTTCAAAAATATTATAAAGGAGGAACATTTTATCATTCTTGAATTTGAAATTTTCAATTGAAGAAATCCAGGAAAGCAGAATTATTTTTCATTTAAATCTGTGACGGTTCGCAATTTAAAAGTTTAATAAGTAAATCAAACACTTGCATTTGAAGATAGGGTGAAGGAAGTTCATTCATAAAAAATACTTAAATTAAATGGCAAAATCAAACAAATCCATGTCTTCTTTTAAGAAATTAAAAGTTAGAGTTTTAAATGAAAATGTGATAAAAAAGAAGTGAAAAAAATACGAAAATGTGAAAAAAATACGAAAATGTGAACAAAATATGGAAATGTGCATGAAATACGCATAAAATGTGAATATATGCATAGAATTATGAATAAAATATGACTAAAATGTGACTATATGCATAGAAAGGTGAATTGAATACGCCGTTGATTTTATGAGACTGGGGGTATTTTGTATACACTCAATAGCCGAAACATTATGACCACCCCTACATTTTGCAATGAACTCGCCTGGAGGACGTGGAAGGCACGTGATCAGGTGGAAATGGTATTTAGCTGGTATTAAGTGGTGGTATTAATCTATGCCAAGGCGGGTTGAAGCTGTGTTGCTCGCCAAAGGTGGGCCAACTCGATATTGACAGGTGGTCATAATGTTTTGGCTCTTGAGTGTATGATTATGATAGATACTATTAAAAAAAAAAATTATGTTCTAATTCCAATAAATGTACTTTTTACTGAAGGATATTTAAACTGCAAAAAATAATATCTTAAATGAAATTCAGTCATGTACTATAAGATCGTACTCTAATTTTCTAAAACTTAGAGAAATTGAAAAATCTCAAATTAAAAATACCAAAATTTTTCAAAATCGCTAAATGATTTGTGTGTTTGATGCACAATTATATTATGCGCAATTTCAAAATGTATACAAAATATATATTCAAAACATTCACAAAATATCTATAAATCATGTATAAAATATGTCTACAAAAATGTATTCAAAATATCTTCTTCTTTATTCGTGCAACAGACCTATGGTGGGTCAAGGCAGATTTTGAGACAGATTCAAAATATCTACAAAATATCAACAACATATGTGTTAAAAATGTCTAATTTTAAATCTTTGAAATCTCATTACTGGTCAAATGCCTTGAATAATAATCAAAATAATTTATATTAATAGGTACGAGCTGTACACAAAGTAAAAATAATAATTTTTGTAGTCTGACACATTAAGAATTATAATTTTATTCTTTAGAATAGAACAGTTAAAAACATATTTCTTAAAAAGAAATTACTCCTACTTGAATTCTTGTTTGCATTAAAACACACTGATAAAAACTTCTCGAATAAAATAATATTATTTCTAAACGTAAGAGTAGTTTTAAGTTTAATTTTGAAAATTAAAGAAGTAAAGAAATACATTTTTAACAGTTTTTACACAAGTGTTCAATTTGACTTTATCTTTCTTCAACTGAACAAAGTTTACTTTAGTATTATAGCTGAAGACGTTGGAAAATAATTGTTGTGTTTGTACTTGTATATTACATTAAAAATAAAAAAAATATTTCAAATTAATTACTTTTAAGTTAATTGAATTTATAGTAATGCTATCATTAATGAATAAGACGTAAATTACCCAAAACAATTAACTAAAGAAATAATTCTTTAATGGTTATTTTTTTATTTTGTTTCTATTCATAGATTTTTAAAGTTAATTATTCCAATACAGATTCCGATTTATTCGGAAAAAAATTATCACTCAAACATCTTATTTCTGAAGGAACTTACGAATTTTTATCTACATTTTGTTTCGGGAAAAATATATAACTGTTTAATTAAAACTCATAATTACGTAATATTTTACTGCAACTCCCAGGTAGGTCAAATTTTTCAGACAGGTTTAAAAAAAGGAGCAATTTAGCATGTTATTCCTGAACAGACAAACAGGAAAAAAAATTTTTTTTTTTAATCATGGCCATTGAAACTTCTAGAACATTGATGTTTCTCATCTAAAATTATATCGGCTAATAATTTTAATTTTCTTGAAAAGAATTTACTAAATTTAATTTATTAAAAGGGCTTGTGACCGAGTGATTAAAACTCTGGCGCTCAGGGCCACAGGTTTGGGGTTCGAGTTTCGGCGGCGCCACGGAGGTATTAATAGTTCGAATCCACTTTAAACCGTAGGTCCTGTCTAATATGGCTGTAGAACGTTGGGCGTAGGGCTGACAACCCTAACCCGAGTGACTAAAGCTTTGGCGCTCAGTGCCACAGGTTTGGGGTTCGAGTTTCGGCGGTGCCACGGAAGTTTTAATAGTTCGAATCCACTTTAAACCGTAGGTCCTGTCTAATATGGCTGTGGAACGTTGGGCATAGGGCTGACAACCCCAACCCGAGTGACTAAAGCTCTGGCGCTCAGTGCCACAGGTTTGGGGTTCGAGTTTCGGCGGTGCCACGGAAGTTTTAATAGTTCGAATCCACTTTAAACCGTAGGTCCTGTCTAATATGGCTGTGGAACGTTGGGCGTAGGGCTGACAACCCTAACCCGAGTGACTAAAGCTCTGGCGCTCAGTGCCACAGGTTTGGGGTTCGAGTTTCGGCGGTGCCACGGAAGTTTTAATAGTTCGAATCCACTTTAAATCGTAGATCCTGTCTAATATGGCTGTAGAACGTTGGGAGTAGGGCTGACAACCCTAACCCGTAAAAAAGAAATACATCTCTCGTCTCGAAATCTGCCTGTAAGCAGACAGCCTTAGCCCACCATGGAGCTGATGCTGATGAATCTATTAAAAATAAAATATATAAGGCAATAAAATTATATTAATGCAAAAGTAATTCATTTATATAAAAATTATTATGTATTTATCTCCTTAAGTATTTATCACATTATATTTATTAAAAACTGTAATCTCATGTATCAATCTATTGCATGTTAGAAATATAAAGTGTCTTTACATTAGTAACATACGAATACGTTAAGCGCCTTGAAATATTTAACATTGAGATATTACGTAAGTACATTAAATTATTAAACATATTGCGTTAAAATATTTAATAAATTATGCAACATAACTTAAATTTTTATAGTAATAACCAGTAATTAATCGTTTATTAAGAAATAAAGTCAAAAACATTTGTACAGCATTAAATTAGTAATTTATTACTCGTTATAGATTTATATAGAGTGTAAATAATAATTTTTTTGTGGCATTAATATAAATTTTAGAGTACATATGGAATACTGCTAAATTTAGTGAGGAGAGAAATATTCATAGAAATATAAAAGATCAAATTATTAAAAAAATTCAAAATAAATTTCAAAGTATTTAAACGAGTAGTCCAAAACAATTTTATTTCCAAATATTTATGTAACAAGAAACGTTTTCTTCAATTGCACAATTTCAACATAATTTAATAATATCTTTTTATAAAAAAGAGTGTGTTACATTTTGAAATCCTTTTCAACATTTTCATTTTTTTTGGCGACGTGTATTGCAAGTCTGAAAAATGAATCAACTTTGATCAGACTCAACAGTTGGCCTACCTAGTCACTATCCATTATTTTTAGGAAAGAACGTTAAACTGCTAAAAATGCTATTTATTTAATAAAGTTGGCAGCATATTAAAATGTTATATAAATAAACAGTTACATATATAAGAGCTTTTCTCTCATTTACTAAGGAAAAAAAGTTTTATAACCATCACACAAAAAAATAATATTTATAACTCAGTTAGTTTGAATTTATTTAAATATATTTCTAAAACATTTTTGTAATTTTTCTATAAAAAATTAGTTTCTTTTCAAAATATTGAATTACCCTATGTTGCTAATAAACATAATATTTGTTACCAGCATTAGTAGAACTTGACGAATATTTACTTAAAAATGAAAATTTCAACCTGAAACTTAATTTGCTAAATATGATATTCTAAAATTTGATATAATTAAAGATATATTATTAATTTTATTTTTTGTTTCAGAATAATACTAATTTTATATTGTTATATATTCCGCAATAAAATATTTTAGTGTGTTCCATATTGCGACATGATCAAAATATCGTGCATTATATCCAACAAAAACAAATTTATAAGTTTTATATACTTGTTCTTTACTTCTTGTTCTTATTGTTCTTTACTTCTACTTGACTTTTTATATACTTTTACTTTACTTATATATACTTTTTATACTTTTCATTGCATTCTTTTATTTCATAAAATGATAAGAACAAATAAAACCTTTGAAAAGCTTTTAATTGTTTTTCAAATAAATTTTAATGTCCAAAATAGTTAAAGTTATTAACTATGGGTATTGCAAATTTTGATTACGAAATAAATATTGATATCAAGGTTAAAAGGATTTGAAAGTAACATAATTCGATCTGTCTGTATTATTTGTAAATTTAAATAAAAAGTTATATCAAAGAAATCACATTATAAATACAATATGCTTCCACCAAAATATTTTTAAAAAAAAACTCGAGTCTTAACTTTATATGTATATATGTGTGTGTATAAAAGCAAACTATCTAATAATCACAAAATAATCTATTAAAAATGAAATATTCAATTATTAAGAACAAACAAGAAGTAAAACTTTAGCGGTAAAACAAATATTTAAGCATAATTAACTTTGATATAATTCTCATTGAAAAATAATTGTACAATTAACTCATCTTAAAGCTTCAAAGGATGTTAAAAATTATTGCTTTTTTAGTTATTAAATTCATTTATTAATAAAATTAGCATAAAATATTTTTATCAGAATTCAGATATTTACATTTAATTTCATTAATTTCATTATAACTAAAACAAAATTATAATAGGGATTCTGTAATTTGAAGTTATTTTTATAACAAAAAAATTAATCTTAATCTCTTGAATAGTAATTTAAGTCATAATAATTTTTATTCTGATTCTTTGATCATTAAATTAAAGTATGCATTATTTTATTCTGATCTCGTTTTTTTCCTTTAAGACATGAATAAAAGATAACTTTAAAAGTTTATAATTAAATCGTCTAGGATTTAAGAATAATAATAAAGACGGTATTTATAAAGAAAATTGCTTTAAATATACGTAACACTGAAAATAATGCAAATTTACGTTCTGTAAATTTCGTATCATTTTAAGAATATATTATTATAAACACTTAAGATTCGAAAAAAAGTCTTTCCTCCTTTAAAGTTTAAAAAAACAGTTTTAACAGTTTTATTTGCATTAAAAGAAATAGTATATTATTACCGGTATAAATGAAACTATGATGACATAGTCATCATCTACATAACAGTGTATAAAATGTACCTAGAGTGACATTAAAATGAAATAAGGAAGGTGCATCCTTCCGATTGAAATTTAGCTCTTATTTTAAAACTACATTAAATAAATAACGGAATACAGTTAATTTAACAAGTAAGATCATTTATGAATAGAATTTAAACTAGTACATAAGCAATTATTTTATTTGTTAAAAATTATTAATAAATTCGAGTTCCACATCATACAGTCATTGACATACTCCATTATTAATGTTTAAAATTATCCAGGGGAATAATAAGAAAAAAAAATCATTTTTAAGATGAAGTAAAATATATGACAATTAACCAGATATACCGCACGAGGTGAAAATTGACCAGACATTTACTTATCTATGAGTTCATGATAAATTTACATCAACTATATGATTGTCTATGTTTTTTTAATAATATTATAAGAAACACGTAATAAATGAATTTATTTTTAAAATTAGGCAATGGTTTAATAGTATACGACTTCCAAAGAAAAATATACGAGGTTTAGGTTTGTTTATAATAGCATAAACTACATACGAAACTTATGGGCCTGAATGGCCGAGTATCAGCACTCTGGTGCTCGGTGCATGGATGTGTGTAGTGGTTGGGAATCCACTTCAAGCCGTAGGTCCCGGTCTCATATAACCGTAGAGCGTCACGGATCCAAGTCAAGACTTATACTTACCGGTGCTCTATCATAACAAAAGCTGCCTCCTTTCCCTTCAACCATGAGTCCATACGGGTTCGTGGGCTTGGTCTTGATGTATAAGTGGGATAAGTAATGTTTATCCGTCCAAGTGGGATAAGAAACCACAGCGTACGAAACTGTAGTATAAGCTATATGCGATTTAGAAATAAAAGTTTTCCATATAGCTGGAATATCCTATGATGGAAATTTTTTTTTAACAAATTTGGCATTGAATGCGAATACATGAAATACGAAAAAACGAAATGAGTACTTTTTTTTTTACGAAGGCCGAATCCTTCACACTTATAATACATAACATGACATATTGCTTTCGTTTACGATACTTTGCTACAACATCATATTACATGTAACACATGGCGAAAATATTTACCAAATTTACATTATTTTGGTGATTCACTTTCTGTAAACGAACATTTACTAGACAAATAGGAGCATGCAAATAATTTGCTTTGAAAACGAAGTACGTCTACTAATTAATTAATTCAATCGTCAAATAAATAATAATCTCCAATTAATAAATAATTGCCAATTAAATTCATTCAATAGCCAAAATTCTATTGATTGTAATAATTTTCTGTTCAAACTGTGATATTTTTAAGCTGATTGCGTAAAAAATTGAAACATTTCATAAATTTATGATGCTGCATTTTCTGTTATGAGCCGTATATCAAGATACAACACTTTATAATTGGCAAGGCTAATATTTTAAATTGAAATTTTATATAAGTAATAATTAACGATGTGCAATCACTAATTTGTTGTTTAAGATTTTTTTTTCATAAGAATTAAGTGTCATCTACTTTTGATTTATCATCTACTTTTTGATTTATCATCTACTTATTAGTAGTCAATTTGTCAGATTTGATGTATTTAGAGATATGAGTTATGGCTCAACATAATTAAAATTATTAATATTTATTAAGTAAAAATATACAGATGCATTTAAAATAAAACACTGGAAATGACTTTTGGATACAAAAAAATTCAAATGGGTCGTATATCGAAAAGGATTTCCTTTATGAACCTTCAGTATGTGAAATTATAAATGATGACTATGGATTTTAGAAGAAATAATAATAATAATATTAATTAAAATAAGTAAATAACATATATTTTTTCAATATAAATAAAGGATGGTAAAATTATTTTTTTCTTTAAAAATTATACGAAAATTAATAAAGATAAATTGTGATTGATTTATGCCATACATGAAAGTTATATCTTTACATTTTATGTGAATCACCAATGGTAAAACATATAGTGGCTGACATTGTTATCTATCTTTTTTTTTCACGGAATAGGAAAAAAAAAAATGTAAATTTAATTTTACAAGATTACTAAATGGTGAAAATGATTTGAAGTCTTCTAATTACTATGAAAAGAAAGAATTGAAATTAAAAGGAAGTAATATTTTTAATATAATATATTAATAATTTAATAGAATATACTAACACCGCACAGACTAGATAAAGAAAATGTATGATATAGTCATGCTAATGTGAAGGAATAAAGAGGTCAGATTTTTATAATGTAAAAATTACGTTATAAAATGAATTTAATGTCAACTTATTTAATCAATTGAGTTGTTATTTGTATTGAGTTGTTAAATCCATCTGATTAAATGGTCTACATGAATTACTAGCAATAC
>BPLR01008688.1:0-59874 GCA_021605095.1 Caerostris extrusa | reverse complement strand
AGTTACGTATTGCTTGTTTATATTTGACTAGTCAAACTCTATGTATTATATTGTATCAATTGTATCAGTTGTTATAGTATCAAAATTGCACTATTGTATTGTATCAAAAATTGCAACTATTGTATTGTACTCAAAATTGTACTATTGTATTGCATCAAAATTGTAATATAGTTTTGCATCGAAATTCTCCTAATAATGTATTGCTTTAAAAATTGTATGTATCAATTTATTCAAATTGGTTTGCTTGATAATAAGCTCTTTTATTTCTTAAAAATATGACATCTAGACACCCTAACATACCGCAATATTAAACTATTTCTTAATCTAAACTAGTCTGTTGAGAACGCTGTCTTAAGTTTAAGCATATATTATGATGCTCCACTTAATGATATGCTGTAATTATAACTAGGCATATCAGTATAACTTTGCATATCACTATATATACTAGGCATATATGATGATATTCCCCAGTTAATTAAACTGCTGCTTGTCTTATATATTAAAGCTTTCTTACAAATGAAAAATATTTCATGTAATAAATGGCTGTAAGGTAAATCGGCTGTTTCAATTTTGTATACGGCTTATCTGTGGATTTCTGATTTCTTCTAGTAAATTTGTAGTCAGAATATAGCTTTAGGATCGGTATAGTCAGGTTGAATTTTAACTATAATATAAAATTTGAATATCTAACATTAGGAGCAAGATTAATCACAGAGTATCTCTTTAATAATTTTTAATTACCAGATGCACAGTATTCTACTAAACACAGTGGTCTCATATTGCCTACTAGCATGGTCTTAAATATTCTTTGTAATATTAAATATGAAATATCGAGGAAGCTCCCAGCGCTTTAAATATCAACAACTACAATTACATGTATGAAGTTTCAAATTCTTCATCCCATAATTCGTTCTCCAGTAGGGGAAATTGATATAGGGGAATTTCCTGCACCTCCCAAAGGGAAAGCTGGAACACAGGAAACCCAAGACACGGGCCTGTGCTGCTTCCATTTTTCTTGTTACATCCCCACCAAAGAGATCCAAGTTCTCGTTTTTCGTAATTAATAGCTGTGCCCTCAAAAAGCCGCTTCTCTTCAGGGAAAGTAACTGCTTAATGTGCTCGAAATAGCTTAAATTTGAGGCCCCCCAGTAATCCATCTTTGTTTTGTGTCAGGATTTTGCAAACTACGAGAGCTTGTTTTAATTTATGAAAATTTTCGCGCAACATGCCCACTTCTATTGCCATCTCATCAAAAGGTAAAAATGTAGAAGAAGAAGATAAAAAGAAGAAGGTTTTAATAGATGGAGATTTTCGTAGTCCGGTGGATGCCAATTTGGGCTTCGCAGCTTTTCTACAAGCTCTTCTTTTGTAATTTTTGTTGGTGGGAGGCCTACTTGTTTTTGTTTCGTATTTTGTATGTTGCTTTTCTGCTCTCTCTGGTCCTCATTAATCATATTTTTCTCTTCCTCAAGGCTGTTCTAAACTCTTTTCTATTTTTTTGCCGAGTAATATCATAAGGCAAAGACCTGCCTTTAGAAGTGATGGACGAAAATGAAGAGATATTGATTATATTCGATCGATTTTTTTAATCGTGAAGTGAAAGACTACCATGTTGTTATTTGTTCTAGTTACATTACTTTGTCGTGACAAAAGTATGTCTGGAATTTTATAAACTTCACCCTCTTTATGTTTCATAGCTTTACAAATATTTCTAGTATGATATTGATATACAATCCAAATAAAATGAGATCATAGAGCCTGAACTTCAAATGATTCTAATATCACTACCTTCATATACAAAAACATCTTTCATAATTGACTGTAAATTTGTTGAAATTTCACGTAATATTTATTATAAAAATATTTTTTATGCATCTTAGAATTAATAAATGGGCTGAGCTCCGTAGATTTATAACTAAGCATTCATACGGTGTGTTAAATTGTAAAAAATTATAATTTAAGGTTATACCTACTTTAAATCTCATTCTATCTACTGAGTCTTATACGGACCTGAATGGAGTGTCTGGCTCTGTGTCACAGGTTTTTGAGTTCAATCCCAGCCGTGCCATGGATGCTTGCAGTGGTTCGGAATCCACTCCTTAAACCGTAGGTCCCGGTCTAATATGATCGTAGAGTGGTGCCGTCTCTTTTGAGGTTTAGTCAGTTTTCACGCCCTCGCGGTTTCTCACCAAAATGGAGCTACATATTACCCTTAACCATGGATCTATCACCTGAGACGGGGTCTATGGACCTGGTGTAGGCTTTTTTTGCACCGGATAGATTATTAACAACACATACATGTACATATATTCCATTCTAATTTTTTGTTTTTTTGGTTGTTATATTTAACAGTTTTTATAGGACTGACTTGAAAGTATATGAAAATTTATGTATAGAGAATTGCAATAAGTAAATTGGGTACCAAGTAATTTTCCATACTTTCTCTTTGTTAACTCTTTGAGCTTGCTCAAAATATCAAACGTAGTGTTTATAATAAAATATATATTACGATTGAGATAAAGTATATAACACAAATAAACACTAAAACAACATGAAAACAAATTAAAAAACACAATCTTAATGTTTTAAATATTAGAACGTATATTAAATTTTAAAGTATAAGTGTCAATTTTATATAAGAAGGTACTTTCATGGAATATGATCAGCCATAACAGCAGTACAGCACATATCCAACGTATTATGTCATCGTTGTGCAATTTTTTGAGGTCAATAGAGACTAGGGACATATTGTTTTTCAAAAACTTCTGTAAGTTTAGCAAGTGCCTCACAAAAAGGAAGATTCAGATAAGTAACACATCTGCCTGGAGCATCTGGTGAAAATCGACTTCCCATTCCATGAACAGAATCACTTGCTACTGAAAATGGGTCTTCTGCGATATGAGCTTTGTGTTGTCGTCTATAAGATGAAATTATATTCTATTTCTTAAGCATAATAGTGCGCTTGTTGGCCTTATATTCTTACCAATTACATGTTATGAGGTATACAAAGTAATAAACCGAGCATTTCCTATTCTTTGTCATTAACAGTCACGTGAACGTGTAGGGTGACTAGAATTATTCTATTTATCGTTCTATTTGTTAACCGAATTCTCATATTAATTTCATTCCTTTCCACTTCAAAATTTTAATTTCTGCATGTTATTGGAAGTATTCGTTAAAATTTGTTTAACTTGGATGCACGCATATAGTGAGGTAAAAATAAACATTGGTTTATAATATCCTTCGCGTATGGATTCTCTGTTAGGTATTTTCTGGTTATTGTAATTAATTATGATTATTTTGTTGATTTTCTGAACGATTTATATATTTTGTATAAATCAATGTTTTTTCTTTTTTTTTTAAACGTCTGTTTTTTTTTTTTGATTTGTTTTTATCTTTACCTGCAATTTTTCTTCAATGTGTGTATATTTTTAATAATTTTCATTTTGTTGCTACAGTCTATTGCTACACCTCGAGTTTTTGAATAAATTCATTCATTTATTTTATTTTTATTTTGGTATTTTATTAATGGGACTAACTTGAAGCATATAATTTATGTATAACTAATGCTATCTTCATGACGTTGTTAATCAAATTCATTGTGTTTTAAAAAAAAGTATTCTAAATTCTCTTTTTTTTTTTGTGTGTTGTTAAATTTTTTTTTTTTTGCAGTTTGCCCTATATATATTTTTATAGTTTTGTTCTAAATATTTTCTGAAATGTTAATTCAATATAAATCATAAGAATGAACTCCAGTGGCATACTGAAAGTTTTTGCTTTAGTCTTGATACAGGACTTTCCTGTCCTACACTCATCTATATCCAAAAAGGAACTTTTGAAAGTTCATACTAAGCTATTTGTTCCATAGTAATAATAGTCCTCTTTGGATTTTCCTACTTTTTAGCCATTTTTGAGAATTTTACTGGGATATAGATATGGTAGAATTGTATTCTTATATAATTTTATGGATTATAACTTTTTTTGCTTTTGTTTTTGCCCTGATGCAAGGTTTACAATGTTATGTAGTTGAGTATTTTTTGCATGCTACCGATGATAATTTGTTTCTGTTAGAATCATTACTCAAACATCTTTGAATATATATAAGAAAAAACAATAATTAGATATATACATTTAAACAAAGATTCATCATTTTATAACATTAAAAAAATAATACGTTTGTAATAAATTTTGTATGAAAAATAATAATTAATTGCACGATTAATGCAAAATATATTCATAGAAATACAATAAATAAATTTTTCATGTTTTTCCATTATATTTCACTTTTACTCTAATTCCAGATAAATTTGCATGCTACCAATCATATTTTGTTTATGTTTAAAGATTAGAACATTATTCAAACATCTTTGAATCTGTATAAGAAAAACAATAATTATAGAGATAATGCTTAAAAATGTAAGAATCTGCATGTTCACAAGTTAGTTGCAAAACTCTGTTTGTCGGTCCTCCACACCGAATGCTTACTGCAACGTTGCATTCCTCAGTCAGTTTCAGCGACAGCGTTCTGGAAGTGGTACTACACTGAAAGGTATCGAGTTATAATGGAATGAACGAACTTACACATTCAAGCAGGTTTTTCAAAGGAAGTCATTAATCTTACCGATCATCATTCATATGAATCCGTGATAATATATATATGTCCAAATGAAGAAACCTATTGCTGCGTACAATACATGTAAATTTCAGAAATGATTACGATTATTTTTAATGTTATAGTATTGTTATAGCAATGTTTTATTTGATTATCTATTTTATTTAGTGTTATACTATTTAACAGATAGAGAATCAATAAAAATTGGCACAAGTAATGATTAACGTAAATTGATGTTCGGAGATAATTTTGAACAATGGCTTAAAATTATTTTATAAATTATGATATTTTGAACATAGTTTGCGTTACGCAAATTATTTTCCAAAGACAGTTAGAGGGATTTTTAATAAAAAAACTGAGCTTTAAAAAGTAAATTTTCTGTATTGTCATTTCTGTATATACCTGCTAGTAACATTAGAAATTCAATATTTCATAAATTATATCTTACTTGTTTATCGTAATAATATTTTCTGGGGACTACTTTTTCTATAAGACTTAAAAAGCATAAAAGAGAAAAGAAAAGTAACTATATTTCTTATACGTAAAACGGGGACCACAATGTAAATTGAACGTTTGTTTTTTTATTTCAATCTGCATCTGTAAAGTAAAATCTTAAAATCAATTTTATTAAACTATGTTAGCCCATTTAAACTCATATGTAAGTGAAAATCCCTAAATTCCACATTGTTATGAACATACAAAATAATCAACGGATTTATCATTGTAATAGTTCAGAAAGACTTTCCTGTGTATAACACTAAAATCAATTGAGTTATTCAATCATTTTCTTGTAGTAAAATGGCTGGATGAAAAAGTTAGCTAAACATAGGGAGTCATATGATTATTTGAAAATCTACCAAGTGAAATCTATCAACAAGTTTTCTTGTAATGGTATTGTTTTCTAAATGAAGGACAGTCACATCTCAGACATCAACTACAGGAGAATAGATACTACAACCAATTCTGCCGCTGGTTTGAATGAATGCCAAGGAGACATGTGGGGTTTTGGTTTATTACTTTTCCGGACATCTTTTGAATACTTTTAGGTTAATTAGACCTGGATCTATAGTTTAACGTGTAACCTCGGGAGCTATTACCAACATCAGGCTGCCACCGAGATTCGAACCTGAAACCTGTGATAAGAAAGGTAGGAGATATAGCCACTTGGACATCAGGCCGCTTAGACACGTGGGGAAATAGCATCCTTCACTCTTTCTTCTTAAAAGTCTATCAGAAAGATTTTTCTGATGTGTTCCTTTCAGCTACAGTTTTGTTTCGCTTCTCTATCCAGGTTTCGAACTCAGCTCACTTGGTTCGGAAACCCAACGTTCTGAATTATTGAATGATATTTTGTGTAATCGATGTACATTTTTTGCAAAACTCTTTTTTTAATCGATAATTAATTTTAACCTTGAAACAATAAAAACTTTACTAATTAATTAAAAATATAATTAATTACATATTTACAAAATAAATTTTCTAATAATTAATGTTATCAATTTTATATATCTAAGAAATTTTATAGAGCTTTGAAAACTTTTAATACATTTTTTTTATGAATTTATTTCTCAGTGCCTGATAATCTTTAGACTCATCGAATAATCTTGTTGTTCCAAAAATTCAATGAAGTTAAAGTACGGTTTCCGGATGATATAATCAAATTTAATCAAAAAAAAAATTTAAGTTGGTAAAAATAAATACTTTTTTAAGTATATCGAAGATTTTTAGAAAAATACAAATTAATTGAGCAATATTTTCTTTAATTTCTAATAATTTATAAAATAAAATATATGTTTAAAAAACTGAGAAATAAGATAATTATATGAAATGGAAATGGCTTATCAATTAAAAACCAATTTTTTATTATTAATTTGATGGTGTAATATGGTTTGCCATATAACACTATTTTAAAATTTTATAGTTAAAAATTTAAATTGAATTATAAAGTTATGTTATGTGACATATATTTAAAAATGTAAATATGTTTGTATGTTTAAAGTCGTGTTATATGACAACTTTTCAAATAATTATCCTTTAAAACAGCTTTGCCTGGATATAATCGTTAATCTTTTTTATCATTTAAAATATTTTTATCTGTAATATAATATTTAATATTCAAATGAATGAATAACACTTAAAATAATTTTATAATAGACTTACCTTTATGACAAATAATAATTTATTATTGAAAACATGTCTCTTATCATTATAATTCTTCTTCTTCATTGATGCAACAGCCCCATGGTAGACCCAAGTTGTCTGCCTATTGTCAGATTTCTAAGCAGGAGATGTTTTTCTTTACACTGTAGGGTTGTCAGCCCGACATCCAACGTTCAACAGTCATATTAGAAAGGGATCTGCGATTTATGTGGATTCTGAACAACTACAATCATCCATGATACAAAGTGCCAGAGCACTAGTCATTCGGGCATTAGGCCCCTTTTATAATTAGTGGCCTATTAAAAAATAATATAATGAAGATTTAAGATACCATATCATCAATAAAAAAGTATTAAATACAACATATTTTTGTTTGAATTATTAAAAGTAAAAAAGATATGAATTAGTTCATTATGAATTATTAAAAGTAAAAATAAAGCATAGAGTTTTATCAGTTATTTTTTAAATAATAGTAAATCTATCTATAGACATGTAGTTCATTATGAATTATTAAAAGTAAAAATAAAGCATAGAGTTCTATCAGTTATTTTTTAAATAATAGTAAATCTATCTATATACATGTTAACTGAAAATTAATCATTTACTCGTATAACATCATTACACATGTTGAAAGCAATATTTATTTTTAAAACAAAATTTATATTTAAAATCTTATATGTCATTTCTCTCAATAAAATTTGTAATGCTAATATTGCGCTTTAATTTTAAAACTTTTTCAGAAATAGCATATTTTGCTTTTCAAAAAAATTATTTTCTCACTTAAAAATGATACATTTTAGGCTATTTTAGATGATTCAATTTTCTATTCAGTAAAATAGAGCCAATTCAATTTTTAGGAATAAAATAGAAATAATAGTAATTCAACTCTCTAATAGAAATTCAACTTTTAACAACTTAACATTCTGCATACAAAAAAAATCATCAAAATGATTAAATTTATATTGAAAGTTTTTTGTGCCAATCTATTTCATAAAATAATTTATTTAATTTTGAAAATTTTTCATAAAAAAAACATTTAAAAACTTATTAAACATTTCATATTACATTTGAACAATATTAATTATAAAGTCTGTGCAGTGAATTATATTTTTATCTTCATCAATATCAAATCATTTAAAAACAGAGATTAATATTTTAATTAATTACTTTTCCGATCAGAAAATTTTATTCGCTTCTGCATTTTTTAAATCATTGTAACATTTATGACTTACTCAGAGTTTTATCTAGCGTAAAATTTTGAGTTTTTGGAAGATATTATAATATAAAAACATTAGTTCCAAAACTTTTTTAGAATCACGGCGCTTTTTTTTTTACATAACTTTTAAAAAAAACCAAAGTAAAAATATTACCCTAAGTAAGAGTAAGGGTTAGGGTTTTACCTAATGTTAGGGTTTACATACCCTAAGTAAAAATATTATTAATCATAAGCAAAAAAAACCCAAAAAGTGAAAAAATATTACTCTAAGTAAGGGTAAGGGTTAGGTTTTACCAAAGGTTAGGGTTCACATACACTAAGTAAAAATATTATTAACCATAAGCAAAAACCAAAAGTAAAAAAATTACCCTAAGTAAGGGTAGGGTTAGGGTTTACATACCCTAAAGTAGGGTAAGGGTTAGGGTTTTACCTAGGTTAGGTTTACATACCCTAAGTAAAAATATTATTAATCATAAGCAAAAAACCCAAAAGTAAAAATATTACCCTAACTAAGGGTAAGGGTTAGGGTTTTACCTAAGGTTAGGGTTTACATACCCTAAAGTAAGGGTAAGGGTTAGGGTTTTACCTAAGGTTAGGGTTTACATACCTAAGTAAAAATATTATTAATCATAAGCAAAAAACCCAAAGTAAAAATATTACCCCTAACTAAAGGGTAAGGGTTAGGGTTTTACCTAAGGTTAGGGCTTACATACCCTAAGTAAAAATATTATTAATCATAAGCAAAAAACCCAAAGTAAAAATATTACCCTAACTAAGGGTAAGGGGTTAGGGTTTTACCTAAGGTTAGGGTTTACATACCCTAAGTAAAAATATTATTAATCATAAGCAAAAAACCCAAAGTAAAAAATATTACCCTAACTAAGGGTAAGGGTTAGGTTTTTACCTAAGGTTAGGGTTTACATACCCTAAGTAAAAATATTATTAATCATAAGCAAAAACTCAAAGTAAAAATATTACCGTAAGTAAGGGTAAGGGTTAGGTTTTTAACTTAAATTTTTGAGGTGCAAGTCTAATTAGCCCAAAGTGTGTACAGAAATAAATGACAGTAGAGCTACAAACCAAACAATGTAAATGATAAAGTCCGGAAAAATTTGAATTTAATTTTCGACGTCATATTTATGCGGAGCTGGTTGAGTCAGCGGTTTCTATGATAGTAAATAAGTATTGAGCAACAATTAATGTGAAAAAGGAATTAGTGATAGCTTTGTTCAGCTTGAATCCACGATTTGGGAAAATAGTTTTCAGGCTCAATCATTACATTCATTACTACTGAATACAAAAATAAATGAATGGATTGGTTCAATACTGCAAATAAAAGAGCTTTATTTACTTTTATTTTTTGTTTATAATTAATATTATTTTTACTTAGGGTAGGTAAACCCTAACCTTAGGTAAAACCCTAACCCTTACCCCTTACTTAGGGTTTTTTATTGACGATTAATAATATTTTTACTTAGGTAGGTAAACCGAACTTGTTTTTTGGAAAGAAGTTTCCTGCAATGCCTTCTGTGATATTATTATAATCTATGAAAGGTGTGTAACATATCAAAATAGCATTTTTATTATTATCCCTCATTTAGCTGCATTCCTTTGAGTTTTTCGATGAATTGATCGTTGAGTTTCTCTGCCATTTCTTGCATTACGCGACTAATAGTGTTAAACGCAAGATGTAAGTAAAAATTCCAATATTTGAATATAATAATTCCACTATTTGAATATTTTATGAATAGATTGAATACAATAAACACAACATAAAAGGTCGACCATTGTGATCTTTAATAATCGGGAGTTAATATAAATAATTAAATTGGATTTGAAAACTGTTTTTAAAAACTGAGATCTTTTAGTCAAAATAATGTAATAAAAATAATAGTTAGTGTAATAAAAAACGAATTAATTTTGTTATATTAACGTTCAAGGTCTTACACTAAAGTCATTTTTTTTATTGAAATCACACGATTCAATTACTGGGTGAAGATTTTGTGTTCTTTTCTTCACATGATCAGCTTCCTGAATAAGACAGATTTAGTGCAAAACCTGCCGGGGATTCAATTCTGTCTCTATGCTTAACGCCTAAGCCGAACTATACAATATTAATTACTAAGCCACTGCAACTAGGCAACTAATGACTTGCTGTAAGAAGGCAACATGCTTTACAAAGTGGAAGAAAAAAAAAAAGTGCTATAGTTATTCTTAAACATTAAAGCATTCAAAAATGAATTTTGCCTCTCTTTTCTTTTTTTTTTTTTTTTATTTTTGTCGGTTATGTTCCTTTACTTTCTTTCTCAGAATTTATTGAAGGCAATGACATTAATTATGCCATAATGAGCTGGATACACGTAAACCGATTAAGTTTAAAGATTTTGCTGGAAAGTTTTCTTTTCAAAGGGAAGAAGGCAGTTGAGATGGGGCGGAAGGAAGCAGGAGTCTTCCATAAAAAGAAAATTTTCGGTGTTTATATTTTAATGATTGGAAAATTTTACAAAAGAAGACTCGTGTTCCTTTCTTCCTTTATTTTTCTTCTTCTTCATTCTGCATCAAAAACCTGTTCTGGAGATGATTTTTATTTTTATTAAGCTTGTTGAGAGTGGAATTACTGTTAAAAGAAATCCATCCTCCTTAAATTTAATCCGATTTTTTCCTTTACTCTATTATTAACAGTATATTCATATTTAATAGAGAAAAATTATATTAGCATATATTGTTTAAAATAATATGAGGATATTTCGCATTTCATCGACTTATTAAAAATTTCACGTGTATGAATAAAAACCATTTAGCATTAAATTTAATTTAATCTAAATACATTTTTTAATTAATTATTAAGTTTTCCTATTCAGATATTTTATTTGATGCAACTACTCACCTTAAATGAATAAATGCAATCATTTATCTTTTAATATTGAAACTTTTTGATTGCATATGAAGTTTGACTATTACAAGAGAAATGGCGGTTTTTAATTTTATATCGGATCAAATTAAAATCAAACTACACCAAAATCTACATATTTATCAAATTTTTGCTTTTGTTCAATTAGGCTAAATGTGTTCATCTTGGTCTAATTCATTATAAGACTTTTGCCTTGCCGCAACCTTTGGAAATCACTGATATAAAGTACATTTTATAAATGGCTTAGTGACGATAAATGATTGCATTTAATTCATTTAGATGAGTAGTTGCATCAAATAAATATTTTAATAAAAAACCTAATAACTTTGAATTAAAAATTTATTTAAATAACAAAAAATCAAGTACTAAATCGTTTTTATTTAAGCTCGTGAAATTTTTAAAAGTCGATGAAATGCGAAATAACACGAATACTTTTTAAACGATGTATGGTAAATATAATTTTTCTCTAATAAATATCAATATACTGCTAAAAATAAATAAGTACAGTAAAGAAAAAACCATTAAATTTACGGAAGATGGATTCTTTAACAGCAATGCAACTCAACAGGCGTAATAAAAATAAAAAAATCATCTCCAGAACATGTTTTTGATGCAAAATGAAGAAGAAGAAAAAAAAATAAGAACAGAACACGAGTCTTCTTTTTGTAAAATTTTTTCCAATCATTAAATGTAAACGCTGAAAATTTTCTTTTATGGAGGCTCTAATTCTCCGTTCCATTCAACCGCCTCTTCACCTTTTGAAAAGAAAACTTTCCACCAAAATCTTTAAACTTAATCGGCTTTTTACGTGTATCCAGCTCATTATGGCATAATTAATGTCATTGCCTTCAATAAATTCAAAAGAAAGTAAAGGAACATAACAGAGAAAAAAAAAAAAGAGGCAAAATACATTTTTTGAATTCTTTAATGATTAAGAATAACTATAGCACAACTTTTTCTTCCACTTTGTAAAGCATGTTTCTTCTTATAGCAAGTCATTAGTTGTTTCACTGCAGTGGCTTAGTAATTAATATTGTAGATTAGGTCGGCTTAGGCGTTAAGTATGGAGACAGAATTCAATCCCGGCATGTTTGCACTAAATCTGCCTTATTCAGAAAGGATTTTGTTGAAGAAAACAACACAAAATCTTCCCCGGTAATTGAATCGTGTGGTTTCAATAAAAAAAGACTTAAGTATGAGACCTAGAATGTTTATATAATAAAATTAATTCGCTTTTTATTACACCTAATTGTGTCCTTTTGACTTAAAGATCTACTTTTTTCATGTAGCGTTCAAATTAATTTAATTATTTATATTAACTATTCAAATTTTTCAGTTAACTATGGATGATTAAAGATCACTTTGGACGACCTTGATGTTGGGTTTATTGTACTCAATCTATTCGTAAAATAGTATACAAATATTAGAACTTTACTTACAGATTTCAGGGCTCGAGTCACGGCGTTGCCACCGATATTTCTAGGGTACGGAATCCACTTTAACCGTAAGTCCCGGTCTAACATGATCGTAGAGCGTTGAGGAGGTATTGTTACTCCGCGTTCGTAGCTTATATTCATGCTACACACCTCCTGGGTAGTGCTGAGCGAGTACCTCGGCGCAACGCTTGCTTTAAGGCATCGCACACATTTGTCTAAGCGTTTTACAGCTGCATTAGAAAAAATTTTTTTTTTCATTTAGGTTTACAAAGAATAATCGCGGCGGGCGGTTTTAATTTTATATGAGGTCAAAAATTAAAATCAGACTACACAAAATTTTGTTATATTTGAATTATTATTTAAATTTGCTACTTTTTGTTATTTAGGCTAAATGTCATTATCTTGATTCAATTCATTAAAAGGCTTTTGTTTGAATATTTCATATAACTCATTCCCCCTTTCATGAAGGCACTTTAACGCAACCTTTGGAAATCATTGATATAAAAAGTAAATTTTTATAAAACGTGGCTAGCTGACGATAAATGATTGTATTTTATTCATTTAAGGTGCAGTTGCATCAAATAAATATTTTAGTATAAAACTTAATATTTAATTAAAAAATGTATTTACGATAAATTCAATTAATTAATAAACCATTTTTTATTGATGCGGCAGTGAAATTTTAATAAGTCGATGAAATGCGAAATATCATCAATACTTTAAACAATATACTTGCAAAATACAATTTTTCTCTATTAAATATGAATACACTGTTAATAATAAATTAGTACAGTAAACAAAAAAGCGATTAAATTTAAGGAGGATGGATTCTTTAACAGTAATTCAACTCTCAACCGACTTAATAAAATAAAAATCATCTCCAGAACAGGTTTTTGATGCAGAATGAAGAAAAAGAAAAAAATAAAAAGGTCAAAGGAACACGAGTCTTCTTTTTTTTTTGTAAAATTTTTTTCCAATCATTAAATATAAACACTGAAAATGTTCTTTTATGGAGGGCTCCTACTTCTCCGTTCCATTCAACCGCCTTCCCTTTTGAAAAAGAAAAAGCTTTCCACCAAAATCTTTAAACTTAATCGGCTTTACGTGTATCCAGCTCATTATGGCATAATTAATGTCATTGCCTTCAATAAATTTGCAAAAGAAAGTAAAGGAACTTAACAGAGACAAAAAAAAAAAGAGAGAAATACATAATATATTTAATAAAGAAAAATTATATTAGCGTGTATTGTTTTTAGGTATTCATGATATTTCTCATTTCCTCGATTTATTAAAAATTTCACGAGCATCAATAAAAACTATTTAGTAATTGATTTAATTTAACTTAAATGCATTTTTTTAATTAAGTATTAGATTTTTTTTTAAATATTTATTTGAAGCAACTACCCATTTAAATGAATTAAATGCAATCCTTTATCGTCACTTAGCCATTTTATAAAATATACTTTTATATCAGTGATTTCAAAAGGTTGCGGCAAGGCAAAAGTCTTATAATGAATTAGGCCAAGATGAACACATTTAGCCTAATTGAACAAAAAACAAAATTTGATAAATATGTAGATTTTAGTGTAGTTTGATTTTTAATTTGATTCTATATGAAATTAAAATCGCCATTTCTCTTGTAATTGTCAAACTTCATATGTAATAAAAGTTCCAATATTAAAAGATAAATGATTGCATTTTATTTATTTAAGGTGAGTAGTTGCATCAAATAAATATCTGAATAGAAAACTTAATAATTAATTAAAAAAATGTATTTAGATTAAATTAAATTTAATGCTAAATCGTTTTTATTCATACACGTGAAATTTTTAATAAGTCGATGAAATGCGAAATATCCTCAATATTTTAAACAATGTATGGTAATATAATTTTTCTCTATTAAACATCAATATACTGTTAATAATAAATAAGTAGAGTAAAGGAAAAAAAACTGATTAAATTTAAGGAGGATGGATTCTTTAACAGTAATTCAACTCTCAACCGACTTAATAAAATAAAAAATCATCTCCAGAACAGGTTTTTGATGCAGAACGAAGAGAAAGAGAAAAAAAAAATAAAGAAAGGAACACGAGTCTTCTTTTTGTATAAATTTTCAAATCATTAAATATAAACGCCGAAAATTTTCTTTTATGGAAGGCTCCTACTTCTCCGTTCCATTCAACCGCCTTCTTCCTTTTGAAAAGAAAACTTTCCAGCAAATCTTTAAACTTAATCGGCTTTACGTGTATCCAGCTCATTATGGCATAATTAATGTCATTGCCTTCAATAAATTTGCAAAAAGAAAGTAAAGGAACTTAACAGAAACAAAAAAGAGAGGCAAAATACATTTTCGAATTCTTTAATGATTAAGAATAACTATAGCACATTTTTTCCCACCACTTTGTAAAGCATGTTTCCTTCTTACAGCAAGTCGTTAGTTGTTTGCTGAAGTGGCTCAGTAATTAATATTGTAGATTAGGTCAGCTTAGGAGTAAAATATAGGGACATAATTCACTTCCCGACAGGTTTTGCACTAAATCTGCCATATTCAAAAAAGGATCCTGTGAAGAAAAGAACTCAAAATCTTCACCCAGTAATTGAATTGAGTGGTTTCAAGAAAAAAAGACTTAAGTATCAGACCTTGAATGTTTAGATAATAAAATTAATTCGCTTTTTTATTACACCTAATTGTGTCCTTTTGGCTTAAAGATCTCATTTTTTAACGCGTTAAATTTAATTTAATTATTTATATTAACTATTTAACCTTTACAGTGAACTACCGATTTTTAAAGATCACTTTGGACGACCTTTGATGTTGGGTTTATTGTACGCAATCTATTCGTAAAATAGTATACAAATATCCGAACTTTAACAAGTTTCGAACTAGTTTCGTCAAGAACTGCACTTTAACAAGTTTAACCTCGAGTCGCGGCATGCCAAAGATGTTTGCAGGGGTTCGGAATACACTTTAACCGTATGTCCTGTCTAACATGATCGCAAACCATTGCTGGGGTATTGTTACTCCGCGTCCGTAGCTTATATTCAAACTATATGCAGCTCCTGGGTAGTGCTAATTAAGTAACCTTCGTGAAACACCTGCATCGAGACAATTGTCTAAGCGTTTACCAGCTGCATTAGAAACAAATAAAAATCTTTTTGTTCTTTTAGGTTCATTAGGTTTTGTTCATTTACAAGAATAATCTCGGCAGTCGGTTTTATTTTTATATAAGGTCAAATTAAAATCAGATTACACCAAATTTTTTTTTTTATTCAATGAGGATAAATCTCTTTTTCTTGGTATAGTTCATTATAAGGCTTTTCTAATATTTCAAACCCCCCCCTGTCGTGAAGGCACTGTAACGCAACCTTTGGAAATCACTGATATGAAGAACATTTTATAAAATGGCTAAGTGACGATAAAGGATTGCATTTAGTTCATTTCAGGTGAGCAATGGCACTAAATATATATTTTAGTAGAAAACTTAATTAAAAAATGTATTTAAGTTAAATTAAATTAAGTACTAAATCGTTTTTAATGATGCACGCGAAATTTTAAATAAGTTGATGAAATGAGAACTTTCACGAATATTTTAAGCAATATACGCTAATATAATTTTTCTCTATTAAATGTCAATATACTGTTAATAATAAATAATTACAGTAAAGAAAAAAAAGCGATTAAATTTAAGGAATATGGATTCTTTAACAGTAATTCAACTCTCAACAGGCTTAATAAAATAAAAGTCATCTCCAGAACAGGTTTTTGATGCAGAACGAAGAGAAAGAGAAAAATGAAGAAAGGAACACGAGTCTTCTTTTTTTGTAAAATTTTTCCAATCATTAAACGTAAACGCTGAAAATTTTCTTTTATGGAAGCTCCTGCTTCTCCGTTCCTTTCAACCGCTTCTTCCTTTTGAAAAGAAAACTTTCCACCAAAATCTTTAAACTTAATCGGCTTTACGTGTATCCAGCTCATTATGGCATAATTAATGTCATTGCCTTCAATAAATTCGCAAAAAGAAAGTAAAGGAACATAACAGAGATAAAAAAAAAAAGAGAGAGGCAAAATACATTTTTGGATTCTTTTAATGATTAAGAATAACTATAGCACATTTTTTTTTTTTCTTCCACTTTGTAAAGCTAGTTTCCTTCTTACAGCAAGTCATTAGTTGCCTAGTTGCAGTGGCTTAGTAATTAATATTGTAGATTAGGTCGGCTTAGGCGTTAAGTATAGAGACAGAATTGAATCCCGGCAGGTTTTGCACTAAATCTGCCTTATTCAGGAAGGATCCTGTGAAGAAAACAACACAACATCTTCACCCAGTAATTGAATCGAGTGGTTTCAATAAAAAAAGACTTAAGTATCAGGCCTTGAATGTTTATACAATAAAATTAATTAGCTTTTATTACACCTAATTGTGTTCTTTTGACTTAAACTGGCTTCATTGTCCTCATGTTTTTTATAAGGCAGTGTTCAAATTAATTTAATTATTTAAAATTATTAACTACTCTTTAACTTTTACAGTCAACTACCGATTATTAAAGATCATTATTTTCGACCTTTTATGTCGGGCTTATTGTACTGAAATCTATTCGTAAAATAGTATACAAATATTGGAAATATTACTTACAACTAACATTTGACATAATATTACAAGAGGAATAAATATAAATGTTGACTTAAAGATATATTTTTCTAAAGCAGTGTTCAAACTAATTTAATTATTTAAAGGTATTAATTACTCTTTAACTTTTACAGTTAACTACCGGTTATTAAAGATCACCTTAATCGACCTTTGATAGTGGGTTTATTGTACTCAATCCACTGGTAAAACAGTATACAAATATTGCAAGTTTTGCTTACAACTTATTTTTGACGTAATATTACAAAGGAGTGAAAAGAAGAAGAAAAATTACAAGAAGAATAAAAAATAATTTTAGCGATACGTTATTGATTACGTTATGTGTTGCGTGGCTCTACAATACTTTTTAATGATAAATCAGTGTTTCCCAATGCTAAATAACGTTACGGCCTTATTAATTCAAGTCAAATAATCATTTTTTTGTGTAATAAGATTGTGCATTACTCTCGACCATTTCATCAATGAATATTGTTTTCCAATAGCTTGTCTTGCTTGCTTTTTTCTTTTATCATGGGACTTCTGGTTATGTGAATTCTTGAAGGATCAGATCTGTCTAAGCCACCTGCTACATTGTTATATTTGAAGGATTACATTATTTAGTATAATCATCGAATTAAAACTGGTTTACTGCTGTCAACTGTGGAACACAACTATTATTGGATTGGAAAGAGTTCTGGAGAATAAAGAAAAACACATGGATTATCTGCAAAACATTTTCTGATCATTAGTGCCATATAATGGTTATTATTTTGCACAATACTCTTTTTAATTACCTTGAGCACTAGAACTATGTGACTGTTATCCATATTCCCTGGCATTATGAGGCCAGCATGTCAATTCGTTGAGTTGAGTAAATAATTTCGATAATAAAAAATTATGGTGAAAAATAATTTATTTTTAAAAAATATTAAATGAATAAAAAGTAATTTAATGAAATAAAACTTACAAATTATTGAGGTTTGGTTTGGTTTGTTGCTCTACGGTCATTTTGTACTCACTTTAGGATAATTAAACCAGAATCTACAGTTTAACGTACATATTATTGAGGAGAAGTATCCACAGGTTTGACTTTATTATCTTATTTGATTTGACCTTTTGTTAAAAAATATAATTCCGATTTAAATATTAATAAAATACATAAAGGAAACGAAAATCCCAAAACCAACTATATAGGCTTTGCTTTTATATAGTTGGTATATTGCAACTATATACCAACTATATAACCAACTATATAACTCTAACATGGATTTTTAAATTAAATAACTTAAACTTTTAATTAGAAATTTAAATAAAATAAAAATTACAATTTATTGAGAAGTGTCTTAATTAGAAATCCCAGATTTGGAGGAAAAGTTAACTGATTTCACTTTATTATCTTATCCGATTTGACCTTTTAATCAAAACTGTAAATCCGGTATAAATATTAATAAAATTCATAAAGGTGATAATGATAATTCTAAAAAACAACTATATACGCTTTACAATAGATTTTTAAATTAAACGAAACTTAAATTTTTAATTAAAATTTTAAATTAGATTAAACTTACAAATTATTAAGAAGAATTATCTTAATTAGCAATCTCAGATTTGGAGAAACAGTTAACTGATTTGACTTTATTTGTCTAATCTGATTTGATCGTGTGTTAAAAAATATAATTCCGATACAAATATTAATAAAATACATAAGGGAAACGAAAATCCACAAAACCAACTATTTAGCCTTTATCATAGATTTTTGAATTAAACAAAACTTAAATATTTAATTAAATAAAACTTATAAATTACTGAGAAGAAGTATCTTAATTAGTAATCTCACGTTTGGAGAAACAGTTAATTATTTTGACTTTATAAGTCTTGTCTGATTTGACCTTATATTCAAAATTGTAAATACGGTATAAATATTAACAAAATACGTAAAAGGAAATGATAATTTCAAAAACCAGCTGTATATGCTTCCTCATAGACTTTTAATCCACTCGGAAATTTTTATATTTTAAAGCTCAATGCCTATTAAGAAAATTGTTCACTATTTGGGCAACTCTACCCTAATTCATAATGCTACTTTTTCTTTTTAATTACTAATAAGTTTTAACACAAATCTGGTTTGCTTTTTAATACGCTTTTATTAGTTTCACCTGTATGTTTGTTTGTAACTGACTCTTTGGGTTCGATTTTTTGCCTTACTTTAAGTAATCGGATTTAATTTAAACGTTGCAGACTTATCAAGGACCGACGACAATAATATATTTTTGATAAGTTTATTATCTCATCATGATTAGGATCACCAGGATTAGTGATTATATTTTAATTTATGAAGAGCAATTTCACCCATGTAGAATGAAAGTACCTAAGACATTAAAACCTCCGTGAGACAGTGGCACAACGGATAACGCTCCTGACTACGGATCAGGAGATTCCCTGTTAGAATCATAGCTGGCGCGACATACTCAAATTTAGCCTTTGTTTTACTCACAATTAAATTATTGTAAGAACTATAGTTCCAGTCCTCCGTACCAGGACCTTATTTAAATATTATAGTTTAAAACATTAAAAAAAAAACACTTTTAGAGTTAATCAAACTAAAAAGTAAAAAATAATTGTTGACATAAGAATAAAATTACTGAAGAGATAATTAATGTCACTGTTCTAAAAGCGTGGGGTGCTCGATATCAATCATTATAATTTTTCACGAGTTTCATTCCGAAATGCAGAGTTAGTTTTAAAATGTTATAAAAAGCACCCCACGCTTTTAGAACAGTGACATTAATTTTCTCGTCAGTAATTTTATTCTTATGTCAACAATTATTGTTTACATTTTAGTTTGATTAACTCTAAAAGCGTGTTTTTAGTTTTTTTAAACTGTAATTTATTTTTTTACCATATTTGAAACTTAAAAGTACTAAGATATAAAAGCATACTTTCAAATTTATGACAGTAAACTCAAATAAAATGAATAAGATCTTTCTTTTAATGTAAAAGCGTCGAAAGATCTCTTAAAATGAATATCAAATTTTCCAGACATGTTTAATCCCTACTTGGGCAAATGTTTCCTGTTAAACGGTTTAAGCAATAACATCGATGCAGCGTCTGACATTGGATGTTAAAGCTTATCTCGTGCATTTATCCCTAACTGCGAATCAGAATAAAAAGTATTCAAAAAATGTCTAACGCTAATATTAGACATTAATGTTGTCCCAAAAGAGGAATTTTATCCTCATAATTTTGTCCTAATAATTTGTAATTATTTACAGTCTAAATGAATTCAGAAAAACAAAAATTGAAATGAATTAAAAACAAGTTAATTAAATTAGATTAATTAATTAAATTAGTTCATTAATTTCGTTATTAATTTAATTGATTTATTGTTATTAATTAATTATTTATTTATTCATTAATTAATTTATTATTAATATTAATTAATTATTAGTTAATTTATTTAATAACTAATTAAATAAGTAACTAATTAATTAAATAATAATTTATAAAAATAAAAAACGAATGAACAAAATTTAATGAAGTACTGTAAATGAAATACTGTAATGTAGCACTGTAATGAAATGAAAATATATATTGCTTGAAAAAGTTGGTGGAGAACTTTGGTTTGGTTTGCCGCTCTACGGTGATTTTGTGCACACTTTAGGCTAATTAGACCGGGAATTACAGTTTAACGTGGATTCAGAACCACCAACTGTCAGGATTCGAACATGAAGCCTGTGGTGCCAAATTGGTCACTAGCCAATTGGTCATCAGGGCGTTAGGTGGAGCATTAAATTCCTAAACGATGTCAAATTAAGCTAAGAGATAAAGTACTTTAGCAAGATTATTCAATAAAGTTTTCATTTAGTTTTGTAAGAAATTTAAATGAAAAAAATATATATTTAAATATATATTTTAATAATATATTTTATATATTAATTAATTATATATTAATTTTATATAGATATTTAAATAGAAAATTTATTTCATTTATTTCTTCCAAAAATAAGCCAACAACAAGTCAAGCCTTAAGCCAACAACTCGTCCACAAACACCACAAAGTTTCAAAAGCTCAAATCCACTACTTCCTTCTGCAAATCTCAGAATTTGTGGGTAATTTGGTTAACAAAAGACCTCCTTCCATTTTCATTCTGAAGACATCATCAGCAGGTACTTTTCGAAACCGCTATTTGAACTTCCCTTTTCTCAAAAGAGAGGGGGGAAAAAAAAGTTCCATGAAGGCGTATTCAATCGTCTCTTTATCCCTAGAATTAGGGATCTCGCCACTACTTCAGGAAATCCCTAAAAGTTCTGTAAATAAATTCAACACCCCCAAAGTCAAATACGACACACCATGTTTCGCCATGCTGAAGAACTCAATTTAAAAATTCAGAAAGTGAGTTGGGGACAAAGTACGATGAAATATGATAATGTGCTATCGGCCTAGTGAATTTTAATGGAAAATATTCAGCCATAAAAATGTCTTTGTCGTGAGTCTGGATTTTATGTTACATTATATAAGTCAGTTTCTAACTCCAAATTCTCTGCTCGATTAAAACACGAAAGTTTCCGGTCCGCGAGACCAACTTCAATTAATGCTAACGCCACCTGTCAGAAAGTGTGAATTATAAGTGGAATGCTTCTTTATTATTTTTATTATTATTATTAGTCAAGCAATTTAAATCGGTTGGCGAATTTTTATCTTTGTTTCTTGATTAGTTATATTATTCCTGTCGCAGCAGTATCGCCATCTAGGAGTAAAGGAAAGAATAAAATGATGGCTATTTTTTTTTTTTCTAAATTTGCATGTAATTTCCCATTAAAACATTTTTTAAAATCAAGAACATTTATTCAATAGAAAATATTTCCAGCATTATAACGATATCTGAATTCCCTAGTAGCTTAAATCAGTTTCACAAAACAACTAACAGAGGTTTCATATTTTCAACAAAAAAAAAGACTAATAAAAATAAAAGACTCACTTTTAAATCAATTGAAATTTACCATTATTCTTCATTTACTACTTTGCCCTTGGGGAATTATAAAACTGTAAAGGGAAAATCATATTTTGATATAGTTTACCTAAAATTCTTTAAATAAATTATTCTGATAAATGATGCTTAACATAAATTATTCTAAATTATGATTGATAACTATTACTATTGATCTGCTATTTATGATTGTCATCTCAATCATTTCAATGCATCTCATCTTATATCCCCTCCTTGTCTATAATTTCCTGTGTCTGAAACATGAACAGAAGATTAGAAAACCTGCATTTTTTTACCATAGATCTCAGAAAATTATACATTTTTTTTACCATAGCTGTCAGAAAATTATACATTTTTTCTACCCTAACTATTAGAAAGTTTTTAAGTTTCTTCTAGTAAAAAATAGCAACAAATGCAATTCTCGAGGTAAAGAAATCTTTAAATATCTAATCTAAAACTGTATTGAAAAAATCATATTTTGCTATAGTTTACCTAAAATTCATTAAATAATTGATTCACATTCATTATACATGAATAAACAATTGTATTGATATTATTGGCATTAATAAATTATGATTGACATCACAATCATTTCAATGCCTCTCATCTTATATCACCTCAATATTTCTAATTTCCTGTATCTGAAGCAGGAACAGAAGATTAAAAACCTGCATTGTTTTTACCATAGCTGTCAGAAAATTATGCATTTTTTTACCATGACGGTAACAATGTTTTTACGAGTCTTTTTTTTTTCTTTAGTGGAAAATAACAGTCAATGTAATTCTCGATAAAATGAGGTTAAGAGATCTTTAAATTATTCTCTTTTTTTTTTTTTTTATTTTTTTTTCTGATTTATTTATTTAATTAGTATTTGTCCCATTTATCATATATAATTCAAGAATACTTTCTTGTTAACTTTGTGATTATTTGTAAGTGCTTTTAATTATCGATTTTAGTTTTCACATGCCCCTCATTTATCAATAAATTCCATTAATATTTGCTCTCTCATGAAACCGGAGTGAGCTGAGACAATTATAATATTTCTGAGCAATATTTGTTTGTAACCGAAAAATCCAGGAAATGCCCTCCTCCTACCCAATCAACCAATCTTCTTTTAGAAGAGTGCTTGTAAGATTTGTGCTAAATTTGTTTTACTGATGGTAGAACAGAAAAATCCCAAAACCATTAATTAACATTGGACTTAAATGTCCATTATACTACACGAGACAATGAATACTATGATAATTTTATTTGTTGTCCTCCTCTACAGGAACTCAGACAAAAATGTAATCAGACAAAATTATAATTATGCATTCAAGTGCAATGAGTCCAATAAAATATTTTCTATAATAAAAAAAAAATAATAATATATATTATTTAATTGATGCATTTAGACCTTGAGCATCAAAAGCATTTACCAAGAAACTATGTTTCATTAATATCTATAAATGATTACTTTTAATATAAATTTATAAAGAATTAGAGCTTTAATCAACAAAAGAAACAAATTTATTCAAGTATTGCAGCAGGAAAAAAACGTAAACATCTCCACCCAGACAAATTAAATTAAACTTCAAACAAGATAAATTAATTACTTCGAATTCTCTAGATTGGGAATCAATTACACCTTAAGGAAATACTTTCTGCTTGAACTACTATCTCCATTTATATTTGAAGGAATCTTAGCTTTGAACTGTGTTTTTAGATGGCTTAGCCTAATCGCACTTTTGAAAAAATGAGAAAAAAACAAAATTTATTTAAATAATTAATGATGGAACATTTTTACATTTGATTTCCTTTTGTTTCAATCTTCGATACTTTTTAATTAACTATTTAGGACTGTGGAAGTATTTAATTTAAGAAATAAATTCTTATCATTTTAAAAAAATTTTACACGATTTATTTTTTTAATAGCAATAAATAGTTAAAAATGAATTTATTAATTATTAATAAATCAAATAATTGCTTCACGTGAGTACATATTATTAGACATTTAAAATGAATGAGCACTGTTTGAAAATTATTTGCTGTTGCCATCAAGTTATCATAAAGAATTTCATAGAATCTGGTGAAAATACGTTTTATAAAATCTTTCACAAATTTGACAAAATAATAAATTAAATAAGTTTTTTTTTTCCATTACTATCGTTATGCATTAAAAAATAAATTCCTTTCATTTTAAACATTTGTATACGATTTATTTTTAATATCAATAAAGAAAAAAGGAATTTATTAATTATTAATAAATCAAATAATTGATTCACGTGATTACATATTATTTTAAAGATATTTAAAATGAATGAACTCTGTTTGAAAATTACTTTCTGTTGCCATCAAGATATCATAAAAAATTTTATAGCATCTGGTTAAAATACGTTTTATAAAACCTTTCATAAATTTGATAAAATAATAAATTCAATAAGTTACTTTTTCCCCATTACATATTTTAGATTATATCGTTAAGCATAATTCAATCAATTATTATTTCAGAGTATTAAGTAATTATAACTTATTTCTAAGAATAATTCTTTCAAAATTTCAAGATGAAGTACTATAAATATATTTATAACAAATTAAATTTGGAAATATGATACAAATGGAGCAAAATTGTAAAAAAAAATGAATTCATTCCAATTTTCTTTAGAGAACAGCTTTTCATTTAATTCTTTGGCTATATTCCATTCATTTTAAATTGCATTCCATACGATTAAAAATCCTGAAAATGCTTTTAAAGATAAAATGACGAATTTATCATTCATTTAAGCTTGATAAATGAATTCCCTTAAGCAATATGTTTTAACAGTAATGAAATCATACATTTTATTTATTAAACATAATTCGTTAAACAACGATTGATTTAACTGTAATGGGAATGGAAATGAATAAAAATTATTTTCCGCAGAGTGCAAAGATATTTAAGAACTCAAATTTTAATAATACCATTTCATTTAATTTTTAATCTTTCTATCTTTGCTTTTATCTTAACCGGATGATTAAATAATAAAATTATTCTAAGAAATGTCAAATTTTTGATAATTTGTCTTTTAAAAATTAACTATTATTTTGTGTATCCACTTATAAAATTCGTAAAATATCTAACCTAGAAATGCATGCGAAATTTTAATAACTTTAAGAAAAACTAAAAAGTTACAATTCTATCTTATTTTTATTGTAATAGGCTTTTAGATTATAATTTTTTGGAAAGAAATTAATTACCAATGGCTCTACAGAATAATATAGTCTGTCTTCTAGTGTCTTATAGTTGTAGAATAATATAGTTCTTGTGAAAAAATATAAAAGAAGCAGCTAATAAATTCGTCTTCATTTTTAAAATATAAAACATAGCTTATAATTTATTTTATTTCTTACTATTTTTAACACACTATTCCATGTCCTTTTTCATCAGTTTTAATATATTTTTATGTGACATAATTTTATGGCCAAGACAATAGCTTTTATGGTTATTTCCAACTACTACGTTTTCCAAGAGAGTACGTTGTACAACTATCCATTAAACTTTTTAATATATAATAATTTAAAAACGTTTTTAATCTTATTAAAAAAAATTATTATTATTCCGTAATTAAATTAAACTCCACTTTATACACTGGAAGCAACTTTCTTTTAAATAATTCTTAGTAACTTGTGTGAAAGGCTCTTTGTCCATATTATAGTAAAACAATAAACCAGTTAGTTTGATTTTTTATTCTAGAAATCCTAATATTGTTTCGTCAGACAATCATAATATCATTGGATATCTTAAAGATGATTTACATGTTTTTCTAAACAAATGAACTTTATTTACAGCTATTTTATGAATATCAAGCTGAAGCATCATAAGTAGTTTTTTTCTGTACTCTTAAATTTTTTAAAGTATATACATAAATAATGCGTGTGTTTTAATTTTTACTAAATCTTTCAACTTGTTCATAAAAAATTTCAAATTCCTTCAATCTTGATAATTACATCAAAAACTGGTTTTGTTTCAAAAACAACTACATCAAAATCGAAAATAACTTTATTGTAAGTCTTCAAAAGGGTCAAGAAGTAATATGTTCTTCAAATTTAAACTTCCATAAAAATCAGATTCGAAAATTTTAAATACATTTATTCGCCTGATAAGGATTTATTTCTTTAAATATTGATTTTTCCCTCATGCACCATTAAAAATCAATACTTACTCTTGAAAAACACTCATTTAAATCAACATAAATGAATAAGCAAAGGAATTCCTTGGTTAGTAGAATGTATTTAAACAGTCATAATTTTTGACATGCGCACTAATGACATGCATGCAGGAAACGTCACTTCCTGACAAATACGCTTCACAGGAAATGGAAGAATATCAAATAAGCAATAATATAACAGTAATTTCGCCTAATGTTTATTTTTCTTATATTATTCATCATTAAACATAATACAAAAATTAACCACTCCCAAAATATAGCTTTTTGTCATTCATTATTATAATGTCCATTCAAAGCTTCAGAAAAATTTGAGACTTTAATTCTGCAATGTCAGTTATTTGAGCAATCCCATCAGTTTGTGAATGTATTGTTTATATTGATTACATGGTCTTTCCGGCTTGCTTGTTTTCGTCTTTCTCTGGTAGCTAACTACTCTTACAAATGAAGTGGAAAAATCTGCCAATGATTCAGAGTTAAGAATATCATTCCCTTCAGATGATGTGGTTTCCTGTTTACGCACCATTTTGAATCTCTCTGTATCATAATTCAATTTCAGGGGGAGGGGGAAAGAATTCCAATCCATCAGAGAGAAAATTGTTTTCGAATTCATCAATAAATCACCCTCTTCGGCTTGTAATTATTTTTATGGAATTTTTATTCCACAGCGATCTAAGATTAAATTTTCCTTTCAATCGTTTATTCAAAAGCAAATTTTTTTTCAGCTTTTCTTTCAAAAACTTTTAAATATGACATTGTTGGCTACATCCCCAAAAATATCTCATATTCTTGCATAAATTACTCAGATGCACTAAGGTCTAGTCCTTACGTAAGTAGACGGTATAATAGATGGGCTGAAATGTTCGTAGGCTGACACATAGATGGCGCTACTAGTATTAAATCCATAATATTTTTGTTAGCCCTAGCCTTCAAAAGACATGTGTATAAATTTGACAGCTGTTGCACTATTACTATGTGAGTTATAGCATTTTTAGTGAAGCAACTTTTGCTAGTTTGAAAAAATGGATTAAAAGGAATTTCGTGTGCTAATAAAGCATTGCTTTTTGGCAAATAAAAAATACTATTGAAGCCAAGGCTTGGCTTGATAAACATTATTCGGACTGAGACCCTAAAGATATCAAAGGAACGTGTTGGACATATCGTGAATGAATATCTGGATATGCGAAAGCTCTGTACAAAGTGGGTGCCGCGCGATCTCACAATCGACCAAAAACAACAACGAATTGATGATTCTAAGCAGTGTTTGAGCTGTTCAATCGTAATAAACCCGAATTCTTGCGTCGATATTTGACAATGGATGAAACATGGTTCCATCATTTCACATCGGAGTCCAATCGACAGTCAGCCGAGTGGACTGCACGGGATGAACACTAAAAATACTATAACTCACATACTAACAGTGCAACAGCTGTCAAATTTATGCACGTGTCTTTTGAAGGTTAGGGGTAACTAAAAATCATATGGATTTCATACTAGTAGAGCCATCTATGTGTCAGCCTACGAGCTTTTCAGTCCACTTGTTAATTCACGGTCTCAAAAACTGGGAGGAAGTTTCTCTTGTATTAATAAAAACTTCGCCTACAACATTGAGATTCATATGTTCGTCCACATTTTGCACCAGAGTCAAAAAGGTGGACTTTTCTCTTCTGATTTCCCACTCGTCAAGGATTTTCTCTAGTTTGGTCAGACTATGGATTTGCACTCACTATGATAGTCACTTCTGCTGAAAACTAGCAAAATGGCTACTCGCCACAGGGCGGCTTCTAAAGAGGCCGGTATGCCCGAGTATCTAGGGCTCTGGAGCTAGGTGTCATGGATGTTTGTAGTGGTTCCACTTTAAGCCGTAGGTGCCTGTCTCCTATGACTGCAAGAGCGTTGGAATAATCAATTCTTAAAAGACCATATTTAAACCAAACAAAGGTGTCCCAAAATACACGTAAAAAATAATGTTTTTAATAAAAATACAAGAGGATTTGTTTTAGAAAAAATTTGGTATACTGATTCTACCCAACAAAAAGTCTAAAGTACAGTTTGAAGGGAAATCAGCTGTTTCATTACCAAATATTACATACTACTTAGGATGTTTAGGTTTTTTTTGGTTTGTCGCTCTACGGTCATCTTTTGCACACGCGGTCTAAACAGACCTGGACCTACAGTTTAAAGTGGAGCCTCTGATATCAAAGGTCAGAGTAGGATGTTTAGGAATTCAAATCTTGAGAGAATTTTGGGATACCTAATATATAAATGAATAAGTAAAAAATTTTTGGTTAGCAGAGTATATTTAAACTATTTTATAAATAACGAATAGTGATTACTTTCAGGCAGGCGTACTACTCATATAATGACACTTTTTGATATGCGCACTACACATGAAATGGATGAGCAACAAATAAGCAGTGATATATCAACACTTTTATCACTTCAAAATGATTTTTTCTAAGCGATATTATATTGTCAGTATGAACTCAGAAGGTATCTTGCTGATTTTTATGAAGCAGTTAATTTCAGGCAAAATCAAGCATTAATATTTAATTACATTCATGAAAATGTATTCACTACATTCATTAAAAAAATTTTTAAGTATTTAATCGTATTTAAATACCTAAAAATATCTTAATTTTACATTCTGTTAAAAAGATTACTTTTCTTTTTTCTTATCCCACTTGGTCAACAGCAACATCTAGAACAAGTCCATGAATCAGTGTGACGAGTTATGATAAAGGATAAAAATGTAACTCCTTTTTGTCCTTGACCTTGCGGCACAAAGACATGGGGCACCCCAAGGGAGATGTCTGACTTACCCCACCCGGGTACAGCTTGGGCACTAGGCATCCATTTAAGTCGCCTTTTTGCATGTGTTACAGTGGAGCTATTCCAACCCAAATCCACACAGGAACTTTTTACTTACTTTACTTTTTATTTCTTTTCTATTAGTTTGAGACAATGCATTGTTTTTAATGTGTGATACTACGTGTAGCTGAGATTTTGCGAATGGAAAATAATAATAATAAATGAATAGTAAAATTTAATTTAATTAATTTAAAAAAATTAAAAAGCTGGCAACTTTCTTTATACATTAAAATTAAATATATATATAACATTTAATTTTAACAACACAAATTAAACAGGTATTTTTTTAAATTTTAATTTTCTTTTTGCTTTTATAAATAAAGGTAATAGTAGTAATTTTCAGGTAATAGTAAAGTAACATATACTTTTTTTAATATTACATTCATTCATTGTTATCGATACAATTAATGGTTCCTCATCTTTTATCAATTCAAACTAGTTAATTAATTAAACATGTTTTTTTTTTCTCATTTGAAAAGTTAATTTGGAAGTTTTAATTAAATATTCATCGCACACACAAGAAAAAGAAACAACTGCAATCAAAAACAACCACAAACCAGTAAAATACGTTTATTCAGAACAAATAAAGGCCTACAAATCTTTCAATTGTCTGATTTATTACCAAAATAGTCTTTGAAATCGGTCAATGGATTAGCTACAACAATCAAAGAAACAGAAACAAAACAGAAAAGAACAGAAATAAGAAACAATTAAAAACTAATCTGTTGTTTTCGAATAAATTTCGAAATGAAAACATTGTCATTTCCATTAGCAGAACAAAAGAACCGCACATAAAACGTCGTAAATCTTTGATAATACAACAAAGAAAAAGAAAAAACTTTCGATGTTGCTATAACCTTCAATATTTTAACCTCTTTCATTACTTGCCGATAGGTGAGGAATCAAAAAGGAGATTAAATGATCCCTTCCTGGCATGCACGCTACATAGTAAATTTAGGAACATCAAATAGTGATATACAAGATGAAAATGTATTCATTGGGGCATTCATCAAAAAACAGTTTAAGTATTTAATTATTTATAATTTAAAATTAAAAATATATTAATTTTGAATTAGTAAAAGATTTTTTTTTTTTACTTAACTGACTATTTTTAATATATGACAATACGTGTAGTAAATTTGCTGGGTTTTGAGAATGGAAAATAATAGTAATAAATGAATAGCAATATTTAATTTTAAAACAATTTCAAAAATTAAAATGCTGGCAAATCTTTATATAGTAAAATTAAACATAAAAATGTAAAATGTATTTTTTAAACTTTTAAATTTTCTTTGCTTTTATAAATAAAGGACCATTTTTCAGGTAGCAGTAAAAAGTAATATATGCGTTTTCGAATGAAACAATCATGCGTTGTTATTGATACAATTAATGGAGGCTTCTTTTATCAATTCAAATTAGTTAATTAATATAACAAACTTTTTTATTTAAAAAGTTTAAGCTTTGGAAGCTTTAATAAAATATATTCCTCAGACATAAAAGAAACAACAGCCAAACAAACTAATCAAAAAGAAACAACCACAAACCAGCAAAATACGTATTACAGAACAAATAAAGGCATACAAATCTTTCAATTGTCTGATTTATTACCAAAATAGTCTTTGAAATCGGTCAATGGATTAGTTTTCATTCACGAAAACAATCAAAAACTCAAACTGTTGTTTTCGAATAAATTTCGGAATGAAAACATTGTCATTTCCATTAGCAGAACAAAAGAATACCGCACATAAAACGCCATAAATCTTTGATACCACAACAAAGAACAAGAAAACTTTCGATGTTGCTATAACCTTCGATATTTTAACCTCTTTCATTACTTGCCGATAGGTGAGGAGTCAAATAAAAAGATTAAATGATAATTATCATTTAAATGATGATTATCATTTAAATGGAGGAATTCTGTGTATGCTCATAGGAAATGGAGAAACATCAAATGAGCAAGATGAAAATGTATTCATTAAATTTATTTTAAAAAAAAATATTTAATTATTTAATAATTAATACTTTTAAAATATCTTAATTTTGAATTAGTAAAAGATTATTTTTCTACTTAACATTATTTTTAATGTGTGGCAATACGTGTAGTGTTTTCTGGGATTTTGCGAATGGAAAATAATAGTAATAAATAAATAGCAAAACTTAATTTAATCAATTTAAAAATTAAAATGCTGGCAACACTTTATCTAGTAAAATTAAACATAAACATGTAACATGTATTTTTTTTTGCTTTTAATTTTTCTTTGCTTTCATTTATAAAGGGCCAATTTTCAAGTAGTAGTAAAGTAATATATGCTTTTTCTAATGAAACAATCATGCATTGTTATTGATCCAGTTACTGGATGTCTTCTTTTATCAATTCAAACTAGTTAATTAATAGAAAACTTTTTTTCATTTAAAAAGTTAATTTGGAAGCTTTAATTAAGATTTTCATGGCGCAAACTAGAAAAGAAACAACTATAGGAAGAAACAACAGCAACAAAAGAAACTACAGCCACAACAACAACAAAAGAAACAACAGCCACAAACCAGCAAAATAAGTGTATGTAGAACAAATAAAGGCATACAAAACTTTCAATTGTCTGATTTATTACCAAAATAGTCTTTGAAATCGGTCAATGGATTAATTTTCATTCACGAAAACAACCAGCAACCAAACTGTTGTTTTCGAATAAATTTCGGAATGAAAACATTGTCATTTCCATTAGCAGAACAAAAGAATACCGCACATAAAACGCGTAAATCTTTGATACCGCAACAAAGAACAAGAAGAAAAACTTTCGATGTTGCTATAACCTTCGATATTTTAACCTCTTTCATTACTTGCCGATAGGTGAGGAGTCAAAAAGGAGATTAAAAGATAACACCCCTTTTGATTTAATGAAACATAAATCGATGGAGGGAAGATTTCTTTTGTAATAACTCGAAATTTCCCGCGTAATTTGAGTAATGCGAATGCTTAATCGACCATGTGTGAAGTTCTCATGCACTTTGGAGTAATCTTCGCCAAATTGGATTTCAAGGAAACAGAAGTTAGCCCTTTCCACCAAAATTGCGTGACAGAAGTAATTCAAACTCAACCGTTCGTTCTTCAATAAAGGGGCAAGGGGAAAAAGTAATTTTGCAGTATTTTGACTGTGTAAACTTTTAAATCTGATATTGAAATTCCATGCATATTAGTGAATGGAATAAGCAGTGTTTAATGATTTTAAATGGATGAAAAAAAAAAAATTATTAAAAGGCATCTTAGGAGTAAATATGAAATGCATGCTAATGTTGCCAATATTTGAGTGTACTAAAGTAAGTGAATATTTAATGTTCTTTAATTCAATTTTTGTTATTTTATTTTGAAAAAAAGAAAACGGAAAGTTTTAATTGGAACGGTTAATTAATATTTTTGTTTTTTTAATGAATGAAAATATGAAGATTTTTTTTAAATCATGAATTTTAAAAGGGAAATAGAATAAATATATTTTCTTGACAAATTATTTTTCAAACTTTTTCTACATTTTTTTTTAAAGTTAAACATATTTCTTTTTTATAAAATGCTAGAAAGAGTAACTTTGAATAAATTTGAATTTGTTGCTGATTTATCTCTTCTTAATTCCATAATTTATCGTGGAAACTATTAAATACCTTCCCACAAAGTATTGTAACATTTTTTTATATACAGCAGTCTTTTAAACGTCCATAAATTTTGTAGGCTTAACACAAGCAATTATAAGCTTGTTGTAAATTATTTATTGTCTGGCTTCTATTTTTCTACTTCTAGAATTTTCTATTATTTGTTGCTGTTGTGTAACCAAGAATAGAAAATAATTTTTCTGCCTAATTCTCAGAATCCAGTAACGAAGGACGGATATAATACACGCAGGCATAAGTATCTACTCTTGAATGGAGGGAAAGGGGGCAGCTTCTGTTGTGATGGAGCACCCGATGAGGAAAGTCTAACTTCCAGAAGATATTTTAGGGAATGACCCCGCATTTGCCTATCGTATTGGAGAAAACCGGAAAACTGCCACCAGGTAGGCCGACCTACGAGGCAAGATGTTGAGCATCACAAATATCATCGCGTTCCCTCGTTTATTGAAACAGTGTGTACAACAATGCCACCAGCATATTGAACCTCAGCTAATGCTCACCAGCGGCACACGTTACCACTGAGCCACGAGTTGGGCTTCTATTATTTAATTCGAGAAGACACACGCCAGTTCTTGAATGTTCAAAACATTTTTGTTGCTTAGCATAACAAAAGAATTGCTTTATTATAAGAAATGGTAGTATATACTTTTCATGAACGATGAATGTTATGTCATCAAAGCAATGATATAAAAGATTTCAAGTGTAAAACGTTCTTAAATCAATCAAAGCATCAAATTTAATTCCATATTTTGTTGTTTTATTGTAGATTACATTGCCGAAATGAGCCTCATCCTCTAAATGGTTTTACGTTTTAGTCTACTGTAACATACGATTAACTCCAAGATTACATACTTTTCAAATATATTAAGAATTGTTTTGGTTTGTCGCTCTACGATCTTTTATTTGCACACTTTAGTTTAATTAGACTGGGATCTACAGTTAAATCTGAATTTCCAACCACTAATAAACATCCATGTCACCGCCAGGATTCGAAGATGAAGCACCAAAGGATAGAGTGTAAGTCAATTTGCCATTAGGCCTCCTTTTTAAGTATTGGAGCAAGTTTGTCCAATTCTATTCTAGCAGGGCTCTATAGCATCATACTTCAAACATCTTATGAGAAATAGAAAACTTTTAGTAAATATGTCTCGATTAAAAAAATATCAAGCCCATTTTAATCAATAGTACAAAGTTCTCAAGCTTTTACATGGAAAAAAATTATTAATTCTTGCTAAATAAAGCAGATTGATGAATGCTCGTATTTCTGAAACACTTGTGGGGTTCTTTGAAAATTTTCAGCAACTGATTTGGTGTCAATCTCCCAACATTCAGCAATAACTGATCTAATTGTTTCATCAGAAAGCTCCAATGTATAAAGTGGAGAAGATAGAGATTTTGCATATCTAATATTTCCGAACCATTTAATCATAGCATTATGATCGCAAATTATGATTACTTTTAATTTTATTCCATTTTATTGCTTGATTTTTCTCGGGGCACTGACTACCATATTAAAAAACATATTCACTGCTTGAATCTGATTCTCCTTCAGAATTTAACAAATTGTGATTGATTCGTTCTGCATCGATTATTTATTCCTCTTCCTCATTAACTGAATCCTCATCGATTGACACTCCAGCTAACCGATTCTCTTTTATTTCATCTGTATAATTCAGCCAAGGACGTCCTTTACCTCTTATTCAATTATCTAAAATCACAACACGAACGAGCATTGGATGGATGAATTTTGTTTTTTGATGCTTCCTAGCCCAGAGGGATCTTATTTCTGGTATAACTAAGAATAAATACCAGTTGACTTAAGGATAATTGCCGTTAATAATTGTAAATTTAACTGCTAAAATAAAAGTTTAAACATAATAACTATAAGAAAATTAATGACTAAATAATAATTGTAAAGCAGCAATATTAATAGCAATATTAGACTCACATATTTTAGTTTAATGGAATGCAATGTATTCGTGGTTTTCTAAGGTGCTAAACAAATTTTCGGAAACGTCTTTAAGAATTTGAATAGATACCTTTTGAATTTCCGGTGATGAGAAAAAAGATTTTTCTGATGGTCGTGCTGAATTTAATTTTAGTGTGTTCGAAGTATTTTCATGAAGTGAAGGGTTAATCAAAATAAATGCCTAAATATTTTGTATTGCCTTTTTATTCGAAACGAATTTTCCGAGGAAAAAAACGGAGAAAAAAATTCTAAAATTCCTCTGATTCCTCTCTTCTCGATTTTTAAGTATATCTTGTTTAAAATAAGCTTTACTAACAACTTTTAATCAGTATAATACAAATAATTTGTTAAAACTGATTAGTAAAGTAAGCATCATAATTAAACAAAAAAGAATTTATTTAAACTGAAATAAAAAATTTCTTAAATTTATTTAATCAAAAGCCTTCAAATTATTAAGTTAAGAATTGTACAGTAAACATTAGCTAAAACAATCTTAACAATAATTAATTTGATTTGTAGAGTAAACAGTAAACTCTTTTAATTTTGTTGTCGTAATGATTAATTTATGACTGGAAAATGAAAATTAAACAAATTAGCACAATCGAAAAAAAGGTTTTATCATTCTATTGTTGTTGTTTTTTTTATTTTAACTAATTTATTTTTCACTTAATTATTAATCTCTAAAAAGCACAGTTTTTGACAAAATAACAAAAAATACATTTACTTAATTAAAATTTGCGTCTATTTAACTTTCAAAGGAGAAAGTATTCATCCACGAAAATGTCATTTAAATAAATTTTCGCTAAAATTAGTTACGAAATATTTTTTTTTTTAAATCAAAGAATCAAATTATAAATACAGATTTTAACTACTTAAATACACTTATTTACTTTCAGATAATTTGTCAAGTTCAACTTCTTTGTAATTAAAATTAAAGTCAATCGTAATTGGTACATCAATGCTGTAGCGAAAAGATAATTTTCACTTTTTGCCTTTTTCGAAATAATTTAAAAGCAAAAACTAATTTTATTATTGTTTGCATGCCTAACGTTTATAGAAGATTTATTGCGTAAAACTCCTTGATCCTAGTTTATAAAAGTATTTATTTATCTCCTTAAAGAACTTTAAACTTTTAATAAATCTATTTGTACTTTCAGATCCATATATAAACTAACTTATATTTATTCTGATCAAGAAATTGAGCTTGAATAAAGAACTCTGTTAACCTCCTTACATGTGTGATTTTTTCGTCTATGAACATAAAAGAAAGGGCATTTATCTTCATGATGTATTTGCGAATTGTAAAATAAAAATAATCCTGAATTCCCTTGTGGAAATTAGAATAAGTTAGCTTTGTCAGGAAGTAAGTAAAATAAATCTAGACGGTGTAATAAATCCAGACTTTTTGTAAATAAAATAAATCTAAATAAAGGTGCTTTGGATTGTATTTTTTTTTTTTTTTTTTTTGAAGTAACAAAATGATTTGATTAAGAAGCTCAAACAATTTTTCTTTGTTTTATTAATATTTACTTTCACAAAATATTTAGTATTTTGTTTAATTTAAATATTGTTTAATTACTAATAAGACTTTTAAATAAATGGATGCAATTTAATATAACAATTTTAAATTCTATAATATTGTAGAAACTTAACAAAATGCTGCTATGTATTTTTTTATTTAATATTTGAGGCTAGAGTAAAATTTTCATCGTAAAATTTTTTTTAAATCCATTTCATTAATGTTATGGCATTTAGAATAATTTAGCAAATTTAAACTCTCACTGCTAAAAAGAACTACTTTTTTTTTTTAGTACTCAAAAGTATGGAGTTCTGATAATTTGAAACTTTACAGAATGATATTTTTGTTTAAATATTTTGAGGGTATGGCATTCATGTTTTTTTGTATGTAAGATAATTTTTCTAACTGAAATTAATATCTATTTTTGCAAATTTATAAAATTCTGAATAGCAAGAATAAGAAAAAAAATAAGAAAAATAGCAAATTTATAAAATTCTTTAAAACTAACTGTAAGTTAACAAATTGACCAAAATATTGTGGATATTTCAGTTTTTTGGAGTGTTAATTATTCCCTTATAATTTTTCTAGGATGCATTCCTGGAGCAACTAAAAATAATAATATGTATATTCTGTACTCTACTTACATTACAGTTGTAATAATCAGCTGAACGGAGTTTAAATGTGTTTAAATAGGAATTAAAATTGTCATGCCCAGCTGTAAAATTCAGTCATTATGAAATAAGTAAAAAAATAACAACCAAGCCATTAGAACAGAAGATAAGTACTTCGTAATAGAACCATTGTCTATATAATATTGGTCTTGTTTTTAAAATGATTTTGGTACATTAATATTAATTTCAATGTTCCTTTTTTGAGGTTTTTCGGAGAGCTAAGGAGCTTTTTCACTGCCGAATATTCCTGTATAGCTACGAATAAGTGCTAAAAATAATCTTACATTTCGTTTAGTAACGTAGTGAGAATTTTTATAATTTTTTTTTTGTATTTCACACAATAACAGCGGAAATTTCACATTTTGAATAAGAACCATTTTGCTATTTGGTCCAGTTAATAATGTAAGTTTAATGCCTAATAGATCGCAATAAACGGGATATATTTATTTACGAATTCTGTATTGATGATATTCTAATTCATGCCCAATTTTATAGATGATGTATGCCAAACCAACTTTGTTGTTTATTTCACTTCCATCAGTATAACAAATTATAGGAAAATTGTTCTTATAGTTAATAATGTTGATTCGATTTCTTTTGGATGGATACAGTAGAGCTTAAATTGGAAATTTCTCTGTTGTACTGTCTGAGTTTTCGACCCAATCTTCTGACAGGGAATTCTCCACTTTCCGTCTCCGGATGTTCGAAATTTGATAACCGTAGATCCCTACGGTTATCAAATTTATCTATCAACCGATAAGATCAGACCAGAATTGACTCTAAATTGTCGGTTATACTAGCCTGACCCAACGCAAGTTTGGGAGAAAGAGTTCGTCGAACTTTACGTTGGTTTTTATTGTTAAATTTGCAATGCCGCCTAAGAAAAGAAAGCTATTCAATCATATCCGAATTTATTCAAAATGAAAGAGCAACAAGTATATCTATATAAAATGTGGAATGATAAGAAAATGGGAATGAATCTAATAGGACGAGAACAGCCAATGGTTGAGCTGAAGAAAACGAAAATGCTGTTTCGGACAGATGTAAAAATCTCATTAAAAGTATTAATAAGTTTTATTATTAATGCTGGTTTATATTGTTAAATTTGCAATGACACCTAAGAAAAAAAAAATTTCAAATCAGACCAGAATTGACTCTAAATAGAGAGAAACATGAATCAATATAAAATGTGGAAAAAGCAGAAAATGAGAAAGCATCTAATAAGACATCTAATTTTATTCTAAATGAAGAGCAACAAGTATATGACAAAGGTTAAATCCAGAAAGAAAGACGGAAGACGTTAAAGAAACGAAAGACGATGTCTTGAACAAACGTGATTCTGAATAAAAAGTTAATGTGTTTTATTATTAACGCTGGTTTTTATTATTAAATTTGCAATGTCGCCTAAGGAAAAAACTATCAACAGACCAGAATTGACTCTAAACGAAGAGTATATCGATCTATGTATACCTGTATAAAATATGTAAATATCTGAAAGGGAATGAATCTCATAGGATGAGAATAGTCAACACTAGAGATGAAGAAAACCAAAATGCTGCCTTGGAAAAAGTGAATCTTTTTTTCCTTAATGCAGCTGGCAATATAGAGACAGTTATGAAAGACGTGAATCTGAAGAAAACAGTTAATAAGTTTTATTTTCTGAAGACATCCAACGCCAGCTTATATATGCTAACCATAAATATTTTGCATGTTACTCTCGTGGGAATTACCCATAAATAGGTTGCATATATTTTACATACTATACTATATAATATTTTGTATATTCCTTTTTTCGAAGGCATTATAAAAAATTGCTTTGACAATGTTCTTCAACATTCTGAATAGACACTTATTAAATTTAAACAAAATACATTAAAAGTCTTAATGACATATATTTAGCCAGTTCTATTTTAATAAATAATATTATATTAATACATCACGAGTAATAATTAATGACGTTTTTATAAAACTTTGAAAAATCCTCTTCACACTTCAAACACAAAACTTAACTGTCAACTACAAATTAAAGAATCCGTAAATAAACACATAGTTTATTACATTCATTACTGCAATACTCTTTTTGAATAGACGAACAGGATTATCCGTATCAGTAATTACAAACATAAGACTGCTAGCTAATTAGCAGTAATGAAACAGGAATGCTCTTCACTTTATCTTTAAGTGGATTAAAGTCAAAACTATAATCTTAATGATACTTAAAGTCCGATGTCTTAATTACACAATAAGTTGAGAACATAATTAAAAACTAAACTCAACGCCATATTGGTCCTTTTAATTTAACGAGGATTTCAAAATGAGAGATGGGCAGCAAAACAAGAAGAACTGCTGATTTTCGTCTTCGATTCGTCTTCTCATCTCCAGATTCCTATTCATATGTGTTTCAAGATCAGATTTCCGCTCACATGGTTTTGAAAAGAGTCTTACAGTTCCGTGATTTGTAATTGAATATTCGAAGATTCAAATGAAGACCTACTCAATTTCATGCCAGGCAATGTCAGAAAAGTTCTTTTAAGTATTACAAATGTATTTTTAAACAGAAAAGGTAGATTTTTTTCTTTATTTTCTCTTTTTGTCAATTTTGAAAAGCAGATTGAATTTATTTCCACCAGCGTAACGTTTGAAATTGGAAAAGAAGGTAATACATTGGGTAAATTATTGATCTATAGTTTCATTTCAAAATAAAAATTTGCATGTGTCTGTTAAGTCGAAACACATTTACATTTTTTAATTTAATGTATAATTATGTAATAAAATAGGTTGTTTTAATATGTATTGAAATGTAGATACTTTGAAATATTATTTTACGACACATAATATTAACAATTTATTAAAAACATTAATACAATTTTCTTCAATAATTTCAGAAATCGTGATCCTTTTTTTATGTGCTTCATTACTTAAGATTGATAGTTTTTGTTTTTCAGAGTTTCGGATTGAACAAAATATAACATAATTGTTAACATTTAAAAACAGACATGGGCATCAATATTTCTTTTGTATTTTTAACTGCATCTATAATTTTTCAAAAGCCTATTAGCTTGCGAAGAACAACATGTGTATCTAAATAAAAGTGAAAATATCAGAAAAGTAGGGAATGAATCTAGTGGACACGAATAGTCAATGGTTGAGCTGAAAACGAAAGGCTGCCTTGAACAGGGCGTGAGATCTGAATAAAACAGTTAATAAGTTTTATTTTCTGAAGGCGTAAAAGGCCGGATTATATCTATAATCCTAAATATTTTTGCATGTTCAAATAAATTGTATTTTATATATTCTGTCAATATTATTTACATCGTGAATAGGCACTTATATTTAAACAGAAGTTAAAAGTCTCACTGACATATATTTAAACGGTTCTATTTTAATAAATAATACTTTATTAATACATCACGAGTAATAATTAATGAAGCTTTCATAAAACTATGAAAAATCCTCTTCACACTTCAAACACAACTTAACTGTCCACCCACACATTAAAGAATCCTTATATAAACACATAGTTTGTTACATTCATTACTGCAATACTCTTTGAAAGTCGAACAGGATTATCCGTATTAGTAATTACAAACATAAGACAGCTAACAAATTAGCAGTAATGAAACAGGAATGCTCTTCACTTTATCTTTAAGTGGATTAAAGTCAAAACTATAATCTTAATGATACTTAAAAAGTCCGATGACTTAATTACACAATAAGTTGAGAACATAATTAAAAACTCAACTCAACGCCATAATTGATTCTCTTAATTTAATGAGGATTTCAAAATGAGAGGTCGCCAGTAAACGCCAAGAACTGCTGCTTTTTGTCTTCGATTCATCTTCTCATCTCCAGATTCCTATCATATATATTTTTCAAGATCATATTTTCGCTCACTTGGTTTTGAAAAGAGTCTTACAGTTCCGTGATTTGTAATTGAATATTCGAAGATTCAAATGAAGACCTACTCAATTTCATGCCAGGCAATGTCAGAAAAAAGTTCTTTTAAGTATTACAAATGTATTTAAACAGAAAAGGGCAGATTTTTTTTTTTCTTATTTTCCCTTTTTGTCAATTTTTAAAAGCAGATTGAATTTATCTCCACCAATGTGACGTTTGAAATTGAAAAAAAAAGTAATGTATTGCGTAATTTGTTTCATTCTAATAGAAATCATTAAATCCTGATAAATAAAATCTGAATGTGTCTGTTAGGTCGAAACATATTTGCATTTTTAATTTATTGTATAATGATGGCATAATTAGTTTTCAAATAAGTAATGAAATGTAAATATTTAGAAATATAACTTTACGAAATACATAGCTTTATTTTTATAGATTATATTTTGATAAAATAATTAATACAATTTTCTTCGATATTTTTTGAGGAACTGATTCTTTTTTTAAATGCTTTATTACATAAGATTGATATTTCTTGTTCATCGGGATTGTACAAAACATAACATTATTGTCAATATTTAAAAACAGACTTGGACATGGCCAATATGTACTGGCTTTATTAACTACATCTATATAATTTTATCAAAAAGCCTATTAGCTTGCGAAGAACATGGTGAGGGACGGGCGTATCTATATAAAATATTAGAAAATGCGAATGAATCTGATAGGATGAGAATAACCAATAGATGTCCTGTCAGAAAATGAAAATACAGGTCAACATATGTGAATCTGAATAAAAACGAGTTAATAAGTTCTATTTTTTTAAATGGTGTTTTCAATGTTAAATTTGCAATGCCTCCTAAGAAATGAAAACTATCAAATCAGACCAGACTTGACTCACACTAAACCACTGTTGCAACATGAATACCAATATGCAATGTAGAAATAGGCGAAAATCGGAATACATCTAATAGGACGAGAATAGACAAGGTTAAAGCTAAAAGAAGTCGAAAAGCACGGTCTGCCTTGAACAAACGTGATTCTGAATAAAAGAATTAATAAGTTTATTAAAGATTGGGTTTTTATTGTTAAATTTTGCAAGGTCGCCTAAGAAATAAAACGGTCCAATCGAAAAACTGATTCTGAAGAAAAGATATATCGGTCTATGTATATCTATATAAAATATGTAAATACCAGAAAAAGGTAATGAATCTCCTCGGACAAGAAGGTACGTCAACACTAAAGCTCGAAGAAAAAAAAAAATACTACCACGAAAAAATCTTTCATTTTTTCCCATAATATGCGGTTATTGCAATATAGAAAGGCTAATTAAAGACGCTCTGAACAATTCTTCTTGAACACCATTAGGTTTTATTTTCTGAAACCATCCAACGCCAGATTATATGTGCTAGCCTTAAACCTTTGTATATTCTATCATGGACAATACCCATAAATATGCTGTATAGTTCAATTTATATAGTATTTTATATATCTTTTTTTTATCGAGGTAGTATTTTAATATTGTTACAATTATTTTGCATCGTAAACAGACACTTATTAAATTTACAAAAATACGTTAAAAGTCTCACTGGCATATATTTAACCGGTTCTATTTTAATAAATAATATTTTATTAATATATCACGAGTAATAATTAATGAAGCTTTTATAAAACTTTGAAAAATCCTCTTCACACTTCAAACACAACTTAACTGTCCAACTACAAATTAAAAAATGCATAAATAAACACATAGTTTATTACATTCATTACTGCAATACTCTTTGAAAAGACGAACAGGATTATCCGTATCAGTAATTACAAACATAAGACAGCTAGCTAATTAGCAGTAATGAAACAGGAATGCTCTTCACTTTATCTTTAAGTGGATTAAAGTCAAAACTATAATCTTAATGATACTCAAAGTCCAATGTCTTAATTGCACAATAAGTTGAGAACATAATTAAAAACTAAACTCAACGCCATAATTGATTCTCTTAATTTAATAAGGATTTCAAAAAATGAGTGGTCGGCAGTAAAACAACAAGAACTGCTGCTTTTTGTCTTCGATTCGTCTTCTCATCTCCAGATTCCTATCATATGTATTTCAAGATCATATTTTCGCTCACGTGGTTTTTTGAAAAGAGTCTTACAGTTCCGTGATTTGTAATTGAATATTCGAAGATCTCAAATGAAGACCTACTAAATTTCATGCCAGGCAATGTCAGAAAAGTTCTTTTTAAGTATTACAAATGTATTTAAACAGAAAGCGAAGATTTTTATTTTTCATTTTCTCTTTTTGTCAATTTTGAAAAGCAGATTGAATTTATTTCCAGCAGCGTAACGTTTGAAATTGAAAAAAGAAAGTGATGTATTGCGTAATTTTTCATTCTAATAGAAATCTATATAAATCTGGACAGATAGAAATCTGCATGTGGTCTGTTAGGTCGAAACATATTTGCGTTTTTAATTTATTGTATAATGATGCCATAATTAGTTTTTTTTTAAATATCTAATGAAATGTAAATACATAGAAATATAACTACGAAATACATAGCTTTATTTTTATACATTAAAATTTTAATAAATTAATGCAATTTTCTTCGATATTTTGAGGACTCGTGATTCTTTTTTAAGTGCTTTATTACGTAAGATTGATATTTTTTGTTCTTCAAGATTGTACAAAATATAACATTATTGTCAATATTTAAAAACAGACATGGACATCAACATTTCTTTTTGTATTTTTACTACATCTACATAATTTTGTCAAAAACCTATTAGCTTGCGACGAAGGACGACGTGTATATCTAAATAAAATATCAGAAAATGGGAATGAATCTGAATAGGATGAGAATAACCAATGGTTGTGCTGTAGAAAATGAAAATACTGACTTGAACATATGTGATTCTGAATAAAAGAATTAATAAGTTCTATTATTAATGATGGTTTTTAATGTTAAATTTGCAATGCCATCTAAGAAAAAGAAAACTGTCAAATCAGACAAGAATTGACTCTAAACAAATAGCAACATGAATACCAATATAAAACGTAGAAATATGCAGAAAATGGGAATGAATCTTATAGGACGAGAATAACCAATGGTTGTGCTGTAGAAAACGAAAATGCTGTCTTGAACAAACGTGATTCTGAATAAAAGAGTTAATAAGTTTTCATTAAAGGTTGGTTTTTATTGTTAAATTTGCAATGTCGCCTAAGAAAAAAAACTGTCCATTCAGACCAGAATTGACTCTAAACGAAGAGTATATCGATCTATGTATACCTGTATAAAATATGCAAATATCTGAAAGGGGAATGAATCTTATAGGACGAGAATAGTCAACGCTAGAGATGAAGAAAACGAAAATGCTGTCTTGAAAGACGCGAATCTTTCTTTTTTTCAATTCCTTCTATTAGCTCACACTCTCCCTATATATATCTTATTCAAATTTTTCAATCGCTAATAAAATACTTTTTATTCATCCACTCAAGTTCAAATAAATTTTTTCTGAACTTGTACTGGATGACACTGGCAAATGGTAACTGGCGTACCGATTACGGAGTACCAACAGGGGAAAATACCCCTTAAACCTCCTCATCTTAATTGATAAATATGTTTATAATTATAGTTGGCCGCTTAATTAATGTTAGTAAAAATACAACATAAAGTTACAAAAATTCAGTTAAAGGGGTACTCAAAAAATTAAAAATACTAATAATAAATAAAAGTAAAATGCAAAATAAAAGAATTTAAAGTTAAGTTTAAATTCGGTACAATTAGAGACCAGTTGTCGATGCCATAACTATTGTAAAAGTAAACAGAGTAGTACTCATAGTGATGTCAACAAATAAACTGAAAGGGTTATGTTGAACGGTGGAAGCCATGATGTATGATCTGCTTGATGTTAATACAGTTTTTTCAAATATTAATTCAGTAATTAAATTGAATTAAGTTTTTTTTATGATTTAAGTTCCATAGATCTGCAAATAGATGGCGCCAGATAAAATTTAAAAAAAAAAAAATGAATGAAAATTATTTATAGAAGACTTTCGGCAATATGGTGAAAAAAAAAGTAGGAATTGACTTTAAAAATATTTTTTTATATATCACTTGTTTTTGTAATGCAGCTGGGAATATAGATTTATTGCCAGTTGCATTAGGAAAAAAAAAACGAAAGTTATGAAAGGCGTGAATCTGAAGAATAGAGTTAATAAGTTTTATTTTCTGAAGCCATCCAACGCCAGATTATATGCGATAGCCATAAATATTTTGCATGTTACTATCATGGGCATTGCCCATAATGCTGCGTATATTTTGCATATAGTAAACAGTATTTTATATATTATTTTTTTCAAAGGCAATATAAAATATTGTGTTTTGAAAATATTTATTAATATTGTGAATAGACACTTATTAAAATTATACAAAAATACATTAAAAGTCTCACTGATATATATTTAACCAGTTCAGTTTAAATAAATAATATTTTATTAATACATCACGAGTAATAATTAATGAAGATTTTACAAAACTTTGAAAAATCCTATTCACACTTCAAACACAACTTAACTGTCCAAAAACAAATTAAAGAATCCATAAATAAACAATTAGTTTATTACATTCATCACTGCAATACTCTTTGAATAGACGAACAGGATTATCCGTATCAGTAATTACAAACGTAAGACTGCTAGCTAATTAGCAGTAATGAAACAGGAATGCTCTTCACTTTATCTTTAAAGTGGATTAAAGTCAAAACTATAATCTTAATGACACTTAAAGTCCAATGTCTTCATTACACAATAAGTTGAGAACATAATTAAAAACTAAACTCAACGCCATCATTGATTCTCTTAATTTAATGAGGATTTCAAAGGAGGCGAGCAGTAAAACAACAAGAACTGCTGCTTTTCGTCTTCGATTCGTCTTCTCATCTCCAGATTCCTATTCATATGTCTTTCAAGATCAGATTTCCGCTCACATGGTTTTGAAAAGAGCCTTACAGTTCCGTGATTTGTAATTGAATATTCGAAGATTCAAATGAAGACCTACTCAATTTCACGCCAGGCAATGTCAGAAAAGTTCTTTTAAGTATTACAAATGTATTTAAACAGAAAGGGCAGATTTTTTTTTTCTTATATTCCCTTTTTGTGAATTTTGAAAAGCAGATTGAATTTATCTCCACCAGTGTAACGTTTAAAATTGAAAAAGAAAGTAATGTATTGCGTAATTTTTTCATTCTAATAGAAATCGATATAAATCTGGATAAATAGAAATCTGCATCTGTCTGTTAGGTCGAAACATATTTGCATTTTTAATTTATTGCATAATGATGGCATAATTAGTTTTTAAATAAGTAATGAAATGTAAATACTCAGAAATATAACTTTACTAAATACATAGCTTTATTTTTATAGATTATAATTTTAATAAAAATAAATTAATACAATTTTCTTCGATATTTTGAGGAATCGTGATTCTTTTTTAAATGCTTTATTACATAAGATTGATATTTTTTGTTCTTCGGAATGTACAAAATATAACATTATTGTCAATATTTAAAAACAGACTTGGACATCAACATTTTTTTTGTATTTTTAACTACATCTATATAATTTTATCAAAAGCCTATTAGCTTGCGAAGAACAACATGTATATCTATATAAAATATCAGAAAATGGGAATGAATCTGATAGGATGAGAATAACCAATGGTTGTCCTGTAGAAAATGAAAATACTGACTTGAACATATGTGAATCTGAATAAAAGAGCTAATAAGTTCTATTTTTAACGGTGGTTTTTAATGTTAAATTTGCAATGCCTCCTAAGAAATGGAAAACTATCAAATCAGACCAGACTTGACTATAAACAAAGCGCAACATGAATACCAATATAAAATGTAGAAATAGCAGAAAATCGGAATACATCTAATAGGACGAGAATAGACAAGGTTAAAGCTAAAGAAGCGAAAATGCTGTCTTGAACAAACGTGATTTTTGAATAAAAGAATTAATAAGTTTATTAAAGATTGGGTTTTATTGTTAAATTTGCAAGGTCGCCTAAGGAATAAAACTATCCAATCAGACCAAAACTGATTCTGAAGAAAGAGTATATCGGTCTATGTATATCTATATAAAATATGTAAATACCAGAAAAGGTAATGAATCTCATAGGACAAGAATAGTCAACACTAAAGCTGAAGAAAAAAAAAAACTGCCTTGAAAAAGTGAATCTTTCATTTTTTTCCCCTAATGCAACTGGCAATATAGAGATAGTAATGAAAGACGTGAATCTGAAGAAATCAGTTGAACACTCCTCCAATAGGTTTTATTTTCTGAAACCATCCAACGCCAGATTATATGTGCTAGCCTTAAACCTTTTGCATGTTACTATCATGGACAATACCCATAAATATGCTGTATATATTTTGCACATAGTATATAGTATTTTATATATTCTTTTTATCGAGGTATAATGAAATATTGTTACAATTAACATCGTAAATAGACACTTATAAAATTATACAAAATACGTTAAAAGTCTCACTGGCATATATTTAACCGGTTCTATTTTAATAAATAATATTTTATTAATATATCACGAGTAATAATTAATGAAGCTTTTAGAAAACTTTGAAATATCCTCTTCACACTTCAAACACAACTTAACTGTCCAACTACAAACTAAAGAATGCATAAATAAACACATAGTTTATTACATTCATTACTGCAATACTCTTTGAAAAGACGAACAGGATTATCCGTATCAGCAATTACAAACATAAGAATGCTAGCTAATTAGCAGTAATGAAACAGGAATGCTCTTCACTTTATCTTTAAGTGGATTAAAGTCAAAACTATAATCTTAATGATACTTAACGTCCAATGTCTTAATTACACAATAAGTTGCGAACATAATTAAAAACTAAACTCAACGCCATAATTGATTCTCTTGATTTAATGAGGATTTCAACATGAGAGGCTGGCAGTAAAATAACAAGAACTGCTGCTTTTCGTCTTCGATTCGTCTTCTCATCTCCAGATTTCTCCCTATTCATATGTATTTCAAGATCAGGTTTCCGCTGACATGGTTTTGAAAAGAGCCTTACAGTTCCGTGATTTGTAATTGAATGTTCCGATGATTCAAATGAAGACCTACTCAATTTCATGCCAGGCAATGTCAGAAAAGTTCTTTTAAGTATTACAAATGTATTTAAACTGAAAGGGTAGATTTTTTTCTTATTTTTCCCTTTTTGTCAATTTTGAAAAGCGGATGGAATTTATTTCCACCAGTGTAACGTCTGAAATTGGAAAAAGAAAAAGTAATGTATTGCGTAAATTTTTTGATTCTATAGTTTCATTTGAAAATAGAAATCGACATGTGTCTTGTTAGATCGAAAGATATTTACATTTTTAATTTCTTGTATAATATCTAGATTTTCTTTTAATATGTATTGAAACAGAAAGTTTTATTTTTTACATTAACAAAAATTATTGCAATTTTCTTCAATATTTTGGGAATCGCGATTCTTTTTTAATTGTTTATTAATTAAGTTTTTTTATATTTTGTTCTTCTGGATTGTACAAAATATAACAGTTTTTAAATAATATTGTCAATATTTAAAAACAGACTTGGGTATCAATATTTCTTTCGTATTTTGAACTACTTCTATAATTTTTGTTAAAAACCTATTAGCTTATGATAAATTTATTAGAAATCGATGTCTCTCTAAGAAAATCGATACCTTTTTTAAAAAAAGTAAATAAAAATTTGGTAGTGTGATACATTATATATAAGCAGTTGTTACAAAGATGTATTAATGCATAATCTATATGACATAATGAGGATTTCAAAATGAGAAACGGACAGTAAAACAAGAAGAAGAACTGCTGCCATCGCTGCTTTTCGTCTTCGATTCGTCTTCTCATCTCCTGATTCCTATTCAATGTATATTTCAAGATCAGATTACCGCTCACATAATTTTGAAAAGAACCTTACAGTTCCGAGATTTGTAATTGAATATTCGAAGATTCAAATGAAGACCTACTCCATTTCATGCCAGGCAATGTCAGAAAAGTTCTTTTAAGTATTACAAATGTATTTAAACAGGAAGGGCAGATTTTTATATTTTTTTTATTTTCTCTTTTTGTCAATTTTGAAAAACAGATTGAATTTATTTCCACTAGCGTAACGTCTGAAATTGAAAAAAAAAGTAATGTATTGCGTAAATGTTTGATTCTGTAGTTACAATTTGAAAAAATAGAAATCTGCATGTGTCTGTCAGTCGAAACATATTTTCATTTTTAATTTATTGTATAATGATGTAATAACTAGGCTTTTTAATATGTATTGAAATGTAAATACTTATAATTATTGTTGTTTTTCTAATGCAGCAGGCAATACAGACAGTTAATCTTTATGCCATTCATAGAAATATATCTTTACGAAATACATAGCTTTATGTTTATACATAAACATTTTAATAAAAAAAATAATGCAATTTTCTTCAATATTTTGAGGAATCGTGTTTCTTTTTTAAAAACTTTATTACTTAAGATTGATATTTTTCTTCGCGATTGTACAAAATGTAACAGTTTTGAATAAGATTATTGTCAATATTTAAAAATAGACTTGGGCATCAATATTTCTTTTTGTATTTTAACTACATTTATAATTTTGTCAAAGCCTATTACCTTGCTATAAATTTATTAGAATTATTTAAATTTATTTTAAATTATTGCGATGTCTCCGTTAGAAAACCGATATATTTTTATTGTATAATGATGCAATAACTAGTTTTTTTTAATATGTATTGAAACGTAAATATTAGAAATATAACTTTACGAAATACATAGTTTTACTTTTATACATTAACTTTTTAATAAAAAAAAAAAAATAATGCAATTTTTTCAATATTTTGAGGTTCGCGATTCATTTTTAAAGTTCTTTATTACTTAAGATTGATATTCTTTGTTCTTCGGGACTGTTTACAAAAAATAATAGTACTTTGATAATATTATTGTCAATCAATATTTAAGAAAGTAACGAAGGATCAATATTTCTTCTGTATTTATTTATTTATTGTAACAACATCCATTTCTTTTAGTAACTTCATCTGTAATTTTGGCAGCAGCCTATTAGCTACCGATAAATGTGTTATATATCGATGTTAAGAAAATCGATATCTTCTTAAAAATAAAAAAATTGATAGTTTGATACGTTATACAGTCGTTACACGATGTATTAATGATAAAATTTCTTGCTGATATATAATATAGAGGTATTCCAAAAGTTCGATGTGAAAATAAAACACTAAAAAAAAAAATCTATGCAGTTTGCAGAATAATATTCACCGTGATACGGGATTATGTGTGACGTGAAAAATTTAGTTCAAAAACTTGACGACAGAGGGCGATACTAAAGATAATACCATTTTATATGTCCTCGTTAACACAATGCAAAATTTGAATACTATATTCATATTTTTAATATTCATAATTAATTATGGTGCATCATGTTGTTTTGATTGAAAAATGTACTATTCACATTTTCAATTTTTCATCTGGTATCATATGAAGGAAATCAGTTGACACTGCTATTGTAGTTTGGAAAACCGTCCAAATGACATTACAAAAGTATGCTTATAAAATCCATTCAAAACTTCATGAAAGTATCATTCCTTCATTTATTCCTATAATTGGAATTAAGACTTCCCAAAAAATAAAATTATCTTAAATTATGACAAAGATTCTTTAAAAATAGTTTTTGATTACCTATGTTTTTAATAAAACAAAAAAAAAATTTAAGTCAACCTTTAAAAATTTCATCAAAGGATCCTTCCTTCAAGTTATCTGAATAATGTCTTTATAATTGGAATTAGGACTTTCTAAAAATAAAAATACCTTAAATTATGACGAAATTTCTTTAAAAAAAATTTTTTTTCCACCTGTGTTTTTGATAAAAACAAAAAATGTTAAGTCAGCTGATAAAAATTTCGTCAATGGATCCTTCCTTCAAGTTATTTGAATAATTCCTTTATAAAACGGAAAGCATGTTTCATTAAAAAGTTAATGAGAAGGAAAATGCATGTTGTATTTATATAATCATTTCATGATAAACTAACTCAAATATATCTAAAACTCACATATAAAAAAATATTATTAAACAATCAACTTTGAAACTAAACTCGATTTTTTTCCAACAAAATTTCGGAATTTGGGACGTACGAAATACGAAGCAAAATCAAAAATTAGACATTCAATAAAAATACCGTGTGAAATGCCGACCTGGCGTAAAAATATCCGTGACAGTCACGGTCATTGTGACGTCACAAATGACAGAGCGCTCCCTAGCGGAAATCGAAAAGTCATCTGGGCGGAAATTTTAATTTTCAGAAATATGATTAGAACGTACGGAGGGGTGAGGAGAGGCAGGGGGATCTGGGAGGACAGGAAAAAGGTAATTTTTACGGTGATAGCTAACACAAATATCTCGATCCGGAAATTAATATGGCAAATCAAATTTCGAGAGGAACCGTTTCTAATCAAATGATCTTGCTCAGAGGATGGGAAACTTTGTTTTACCTATGCAAATGCTGCGAATCGGCAAAAGAATCAGATGTGGCTGTGCAACGAAAGGATTAAATTATTTTTCACTTGCCAGGAAATTCTCGATGGGGGAGAAAGAAGGAATGAAATTAATTTGTGCCGCTTCTTCTACTAAAATTTATTCAATTATATAGAATGAAGCACTTGGGTACTTCTTCGGGGTGGTTCGAACAAAAAAATTATCTCGGCAGGTTGATTTGCGTAATTCGACTTTTAGAAAAAAAAAGGATTAAATATTTTTTGTAAGAAAAGGCGCCAGATCGTTTCAAAGACTTTTACGGCGTAAAAATATCGCAGAGTGTCATTTGTTCAGTCTGTCTCTATAAGTATCATAGCTGCCTTGGAAAATACTCGAAACTTCGAAATTCAATTAGACACATAGTTTTTCTGTTCAAACAAGAGTATTTCCCATCTTTACTTTACTTTTACTTTCTAAATTTAATCCGATAAGTTAATGGATGTCAAATATCAGGAAAAAGTTTTAAGAAAATTTTCTTTACTAAAAAAAAAAAGGAAGATTATTTTTATTAACTCCTGATTCGAATTTTAATTGAGTTACCTCAAAATTCTTGACTAGATGAAAGCTATTTTCATTTTTCTTCTTATTAGGGCTGATTTGTTTCTGTATTATTTATCACTAAATGTCATCATTTATTTTAACTTAGGAAAAATAAATTGTTTAGATTTTGACAATTTCAGTAGATTTATAAGCATTTCATTCTGTTTCACTTTAAATAATATAAAATAATTTGTCTTAAACATACCTATCTTAAACTTTATAAAAATAACTTGCCTGATGACCGAGTGGCTAGCACTATGGCTCTCGGTACCACATGTTTCAGGTTCGAATCCCGGTTGTGACATGGATGTTTGTAGTACTAAATCCACTGTAAGCCGCAAGTCCCGGTCTAACATGATCGTAAAGCGTTTTCTTGAGATTTAGTCTGTCTTCTTCCTCGCTAAAGTGAAACTGCATATTACCCTCAGCCATAGACCGGTCACCTGGTCTCTTGAACCTGGTGTAAGCTTTCCTGCACCAGGGGGATTAGTAACAACAACAACAACAACAACCCTTATTGCTACTCGATTCGTGGCCAAGTGTTAATATGCGTAGCATAAAGGAGAACTCAAATTTGAAGTCACTTATGGTGTTTATTGCAGGCACAGTTTTCAGAAATGAGGATACTCCATGCCGAATTTGACAACATATTTAAGGCATCTCCCATTGACAGTCAAGGTGCTTGTAAAAGTTTCCGGGTTTCTCTCCTACAATACGCAAATGTTGGTAATTATGCCTAAAAGTCGACATGAAAAGTAATTATGATCTTCCCTCATCAAAATCTTTTCCCGTGGATGGGTTTTATGCAACATGCATAAGTGAAACACAAAGCCCATTGTTGTTATACAGAAAAATACAGTCGGTTACAGTTGTTATACAGTCGACTTTTCAAATTTTTAAGAAAAATATTTAATTTTGAATATTATAGTGAATTTAATAAGTTAGTTAATTTTAATAAAGAATAACACATATTTAATTTTCATGATCAAATCTTGCTACTTGCTTTCCTACAACAATGGATCATATGTTCAATTGAAATATTCCACGACCAGGGCATTAATTAAGAAAATTTTCTTAGGTTGCATCTGTGTATCAACTGAAAAAGAAACTGCAGTGCATGCATACATACATTTATATTTCTGAAAGCAGATACGATGAAACAAACCAAAGAATTCGAACCTTGGTGTTCCTGCATATATGAATATATCAATCATATCTACTACAAATCTGATCAATCAAAATCAATCAATCATATCATCAAATTAAATCTACTTTTCGAAAGAATCGGTGGTCAAAATGTAGATATTATTAATTTTAAATGTTATCCACAGATAGCAGTACCTGATGGTAAAATTGGCAGCAGTATTTTATATTTGATGTTATAAATACACACCCACACCCCCGTATATATATATATATATATATATATATATATATGGGGGGTACACATAATTACATATATAACATTGTACATAAAAAAACATCAAATATTAAAGTTAACATCATAATGCGTTATATGTTGCCAATTTTGCATTGTTCTCTCTCGGCCATCAGGTACTGCTTTCTGTGGATAATATTTAAAATTAATAAAGTTTATATTTCAACCATCGATTAGATGGTGGAAATGTCGTTTTTATTTATCTATTGGACCATCCTAAATTTCACTGGCCTGAAATACTTTGTATTTATGACCTTTTCTTTTCTTATTCGTGTCAAAAGTTCTGTTTTCAATCTGAATTTTCCAATTTTTCCAATGTTCGCTTTAGCTTCTTGTCTAATAGAATTCCTTTCGTGTTGGAATCCTTCTATTATACCTTCAGCTAATAAATCTTTGATTTTGATATCTTGTTTGTTTTTATTTTAATGCCAGTTCAAAAAAGTTTGAACCATGTCTACTTTGTACTACGATTTGTTGTATTGTTACACCTGTAATTTATCTACAAATAGATACCGCTTTATAGAATCTTTCAGAGATATATTTCTCAGAACAGGAACAATGAATTCTCTTAATTTGCCCATTTCCATGAGAAAATCTATAAATGCTGAATATCTTCTTCAGAGCCATAGAAATTAAATTCTTTGGTAGAAAGGCTGATATTCTATTATTTATTATTCTTAAAAAAAGATCTGCTAACGTTTTCTGTAAGTTAAAATTTGTCTAGTGCATCTTCCGTCTAAAATATTTTTAACAGGGTATAACCAAGTAAATTTACCAAAGACATCGGTCACTGTCAAGATATGCTGGTACTTTGTGTTGGTTGATGGTAATAGATAATAATAGCAATAGAGCATCAATGATTGAGTGCGTGCCATGGTGCACAGAAGGACCGTGAAATAATGCAAGCTTCATAATTAATTGACCAAGACTAAGACAATTAGCCTAATGGAACAAAAAAACATAGTAAAAAGCTAAAAATTGATAAATATGTATATTTTTGTGGTTTTGATTTATATATATATATATATTAAGATAAACAGTTTGGAATTATAATTTAAATCAATTGTTTCAAATCATGAATAAAAATTCCCTGTTTAATGACCTTTTCAATCTTGGCAGATGAAAAGTTATTTTCTATGCTCCGATTTTATCAATTTTATTTGTCTAATATGTCATTCTATCATTTACCCCATAGTGTTAAAAAAATACTCGAACCGTCCACAAATTTGTAAAGGATGTCATTTCTAACAAAATAATCTTAGATTCATTAAGAGTATTATCTTGATTGATAAATAATTTTGAGAATGTAATTACCTATCATAATAATCACGTATATGTTTAAAGCATCAACATTTTCATTTTCTCACTAAGCATAGGCATTATTTTGTAGTTGGGCACTTCTAATAATAAAATTCATTTACGCGATGTGTGGGACAACGTCCTTTTTTCATGGTCTTTTGGAATTTGGAGTAATCAGTGACAATTTAAAACTTATTTCCTACAAATAAATACGAAATTTTTATGTGTTCTTACAATAAAAAGAACCTCTAACTGATAGGTATTGTATTTTTCCCTCGGCAAAAATTGGATTCTGAGGCATTTAATGAATAGGATAAAATTTTCCATCCTTCATTTCTTGCAGCAATGCAGCCCCATAATTATGCTTGCTTGCATTCGTATGCAACTCTGTTTTGCTGTCTGTTTGGAAATATTCAAAACATTTTTCCACAAAGTTCTTAAGTTTCCAGAATACTTCTTTTGGTCTTGGCCTAAGGCGAATAAGTGACAAAAGAAATCGATTAAAGGCTTGGTGATGTTGGAATTTTCTGGAAAAAATTTTCGAAAATATTTTATCAGTTCTAGGAAATTTTTACGTGTTTCACATTCATTACTACTGGAAACATCTTAACTGAGTATTTCTGCATGAGATAAAAGAATAGTTATGTTCTCAAAAATCAGAAATTTAACACTTTTTTTCAGGAATTGACATTTTTTAAACCTTATTTCTAGCCCGTAATTGGATGCTACTTCGAGTACATGATTTTGCTTCCGAAAAGTGCAAAACGAAAGTTCAAGAGTTTTCTCTTCATCTACTCGTCACCTTTATAAATTATTACAACACTTTCATCTACATTAATGCAGAAAACACTTTTACACCTTGTAATATATTTAAGAAATTATTAACTATGTGGAATGGAAGCCTATCTTTGACGAATTTCCTATTCAATTTTCTATAGTCTGCACATAATTTAGTTGTGTTGTATTTTTCTTCCCTAGCACATTATGAATAGTATATTCAGAAGAGGTAGTCCTAATAATTCCTTGTTAAAACCATTCTTAAATCTGTTTATTAATTTCTTATTTTATGGGAATGATAAATGATAATGGTTGATTGATAAATTTATATGTTATGTTTGAACCGATTATTATAGAAGCATTTGTAATAATCCGGCAGCTTTCTCTATCGTACATGAAAAGATCATGTCAATAAATTTGTGCTTTACTACTAAGTCATCAAAGTGAACCAGTTCAGTTTCTCTTCCAGTTGCAATTCAGATATCTGCATTGGCCATGTTCTCATTTCATATTTGTAAAATTCAACATTTCTATTTGTGAAGTTTAGTGAAGCCTGACTTTAAAATGTCAGTTCTTATAATTGCTTGAAAATTTAGCTGGGGCACCATATACTCTGTTAAATAAAATAAAATTATTCCCATCTATAACTTCGTCAAGGTGACCTCTAGTCGAGACTCACGATTATCTAGTTCTCGTTAAATTTGTTATTTAAAAAGAAATTGGAATGTTAAGCATTTCGTTGCAAACATCTTCGTGTGCTACAATTTTATTATTTAGCATAATTCTTTTTTTGTTCGAAGTTCTTCTTAAAGAAATTGTTTGGATAATGTGTCTGGGAATGTGCTCGGTACCTGATGTTTTTCTAATTCTCGGTAACTTTGTTGAGCAATGTTGAAATATTTTTGTTTTTGTTTTAGTAAATTAGGAGAATGTTACCTTAAATATGTGCTATCTCTACACTTGTAGAAAATTAATGAACCTTGCTTCACTCTTTTCCCAGACGAACTTCCATCTAGTTAGAATGTTGATCCCTACTGAATTTCGCTCGAAAATTTAGGTCGTTTACTATCGCTATTACGAATTGTTTTTCACAGGCATTTATACATTATCAAGTTTTTCACTAATTCTACAAACAATATTGCTCTATTCGTCTGGATTAAATAGTCTCTAAAATCAACCAGAACCAGTTTTTTAATTTAATCTTTATTTTATCAAATATCTCTGCTGATCAGAAATTGTTATTTTTACAGCTGAGGATAAATTATTAAAATAAGCATGCATCTCACCAAATATTGTTTAAATATAAGTTAAGTATGTTTGTAAATAAGTTCTTGTAAGTAAAGCAAACAACTGAAAAGAGTTTTTCAAGAGTCAATTCAAATTGCTTAAATAACAATTATTTTACGTGGTTGTAATTGTCAATTGTTTTCTGTTTCACGATCAATTAACTGATTTAATTCAAAAAAGAGAATTTCAAACTTATACGAACCACTCCTTTCAATAATTATAAGGAAGAACTTGTTTTTAAACACCAACATCAACTATATTCCAAAAAACGCCTTTCAACTTTCAAAACATCAAATTGATTCACGAAAACTACTACAAAATAGCAGGTCGTCTGCAGTCCTAGTCAAGAACCCTCATTGGTGAATCTTCCACATATATAGGAGGCTGATATTGATGTCTGGGGAATTTTAATAAACAAGGTGTTTGTTTACCATCATCTCTATTTACACGAAAGAGATGAGGATACAAACATATCTTCTTCAGCGTTGAATTTATGCGTTAAATTTCTAAGCTCCCCTAATAGGGGTGTTACTTTCTAGCATGAGTTTTCTAGTTTTCGGATTAGATAATTTGGTATCGTTCCTCAACGACGTCTTTACTCACGTTAATAATTGTGTTCAACAACTCTTTAGAAAATCCCATCATAATCATTACTTTTAAGAATAACATTTTTTTATTCATCACTAATTTTAAAATCGGATTGAATATTTAATGACAATTCACATATCACAAATTTTCATATATTCAATTTTGATAAATTAGCTATTTTAAATCTTCTTAAATTTATGTTTCAAAATACGAAATAAAAATAAATCAATTTCACTCACAATTAAATTAGTTTAAGAACTTTAAAAAATGATAATCAACAAGAAATTAAAAATCATTTAAATATAGAAACATTCAAAAATAGTATGATGGAAAAATTTAAATGGGCTTCGAGTCACATAAATTATCTATAACAAGCATACGTAATTGAAAGAATAAAACAAACAAAATGCATCACATGGTGAACACTTTCCTTTTGCATTTCAAAACGCAAGAGCAAAACAAAAGTAATAAAATTATCCACTCATCCTAACATCTCTTTTTTTTTCCATGTGTGTGTTTGTAAACAATTTAATCAGATTCTGTTTTGATTGATTAGAGAAAGTATGGCATTGAAGTACAAATGACTAGTGAATAATATATTCTTTCTTAGTTTAGTTTTAGCAATAATAATTTCAAATATGGGAGTTTGATTAAAATAAAACTAAAAATACTTCAACAGAAAAACGATTAATATATATATCAATAATAAATTATTCGAGTACGTGAGATATTAGAGAGTAATACAAACATTAATATTTTAAACAATGTAAATAGTATAACTTTCTTTTTAGAATAACATTTTGAATTTGAAAACTGAAAAAAAATACTCTTACTCAAAAAATTTCATTTCTAAGCAAAATCGAAAATGTTAATTGAAAATGGCTTATTCACAATTCTAACTTACAAAGCAGATGAAACCCTTCTTGATGGAAAAAAGGAAGTGGATATAAATGATTAGAATGTATGGACTACACCACCTTCATCTAAATATACAAAATAGACGTTCTCACAAATCTAAAATTAACCAGAACCTTTATACCACGACAGCTCTTGATTTGAAGCACTAACAAAATACCAGGGAGGTTGTTCGTCTACTTTGCTAGGGCAGCTTTCGATTTGATATAACAACTATATACTAGGGCAGCTTTCAATTTGAATGGGCAATATACTTAGCCTGAATGCAACTTTCGGGCATCAAGTTGATTCAAGGTTGGATGCTTCAAAAACAGTCGACTGTTTACAAAGTCCTAGTCAAAGGACTTCATTCGGGCAAAAATCTTCCATTTAAAAGGAGGTTGATGGTGATGTGTAGAAGAATTAAGGAAAACTATGAAAGAAATAGAGTAAACATAGATGATGTCTATCTTTAATACACACATCATCTCTTAAACATTTGGCAAAAAGGTTAATATTAAATTTTCCTCATACCCTTTTTCTTCATCTTCTCGCAGTTTAGTACGACAGGGATCACAAAAACTTTTATTTTATTATGCCGAAAAGACCGCTTCATGTGCAATTATCTTTACTTTACTTTATCTCAAACCTGATCCCTGTATTCAAGGCTATGTAGCTTTCCAGTTAAAATTGAGGGTGGAAATAAAAAGCTTTGCAATTACACAGTCCATGTGCACAAATAGATATAGTACACAAAAAAAGAATGCTATGGTAACTAACAAAAAGCGGCTCTGAAATCAACAAAAACTAGTCCTATCCAAAACTAGTCTAAACTATACAATACAGAAGGAATGATTAATGGCGATAAATCTGTGAAAAAAAGAAAGTAGGTCAGGGTTACAAGATATTATGACGGTTTTCCTTCTAAGAAGAATGAAATATTACATTGAGAGTGTGATAATAAGCCCAAAAGTCAATTTCTATTTCAAAATAATCGTTTCCTGGATAGCATATAAACAAACAATAGTTCAACATGAAATCGTGAACTTCTTTAAAAACACTGAGATTTTTATAGACTTCTTTTTATTTCTAATTTCATAAAAAAATTAGAAACGGATAAACGAAATTAGCTTTTAATTTATTTAATTATCAATCTACACTTTGTATTTTTATGTTAATATATTTCGTGATTAAACTTTTTTAACCGTCTCATTTAGAAAAAGTCTGCACCAACCAGAAATCAGAGATTATTATTCTACACAATTTATGTTTTTGTATCATAATCAATATACTAAATTTTTTTTGCTCAAAAATCATCGTTGAATTATTTTATTATATTGAAAGATCGAAACAGATTGGCAAAAGTTTTTCCCGTCAGATCTTGCACCAAGTAAATTAAAAGATTGGACACTTCTGTTCCATACAATCCAAAAAAAAGGAATATTCTTCAAAAAATTCAGTAATAGCTATTGACATTTTCATTTTTATTGAGAGAGAATTGTGTAATATCCAGAGCTTTTCCGGATGCCTGGCTTCCTTATTCACCCGACGTAAATCTATGATTTCTGGTTGTGGAGATTCTTAAAAAGATCGTGTTTATAGAAGAGGATATTAGGACTTTACCTGAGTTGAAATCCAACATTATACGCCATGTTGCTGAAATCCTCGAGAGTTTCTTCCTCTACCGTTGGTGCACTATTACAAATATGCATCAGC